>CM069865.1:77947459-78014959 GCA_036172795.1 Pelodytes ibericus | reverse complement strand
AAAAACATATAAAGGTCGCAGCGGAGTGCTAACTGCCCAACTAGTGTATTTACTTTTTTTTTTTTTCTTTTTAAATCTATTCTGTATCTGGTGGTCCAGTTTCAATTTCTCTCGATTCTTATGATCCAGTCCTCTATTATTTCCCATTTTTTTGTCCGGCTTAGTGCTGAGCCAGATCATGCCTTTTTTTCCATTTTTAAATGATATAGAATTAGATTTTTCAATTGTGCCCATCCAGGGGTAATGTCACTTCTACAGTTTTTAGCGATTAGGAGTTTTGTAGCAGCGAAAAAGTGCGTGATCAAAAAAGTGTTTTTATAAAGCAGTGTGTGGCACTGTAAAACTGAGATACACAGGTCTGCATACAGTGAGAGATTTATCAGATCATTCCCTACACATGCACTGATTAAATGAACATAACCCAATTGCAGTGTCAGGAAGATGCAAACATTCACAAAGCCACAGCGCCCTCTAGTGGCTTTTAGCAACAGTGCAAAATAATAATTGTATTTAAAGCATGCTTCTGAATGCATTTTTTAGTAACAGAAACCACAGTGACATTGAAAAAGCAGAATATATTTCATAATAAAGCCTCCTATTGAGCCCTCTTTGCTCAGTGTCGTATTAGCAGAGGGCTGACATGTTTGGAATCTTCGCTGAGATCTTCATCAAGGTTCTAATCCAAGATTCTAAACATGTCCGCCACCTGATAGAGCTATCTGATAGAGCCAAGGGACAGTTTAATGGCTGGTTACAGAGTGTGACCAGGACCAATGAATTTAGGAAAATTATTTATTCAAAATGCCAGATTTAGCAGCTGTCTTTAGTGTCTGTTAAGACCCCTGTAAGGCATAACTTACAAACCCTGCCCTCCAACAAATGACACGGACATAATAATTACAAAGGGCTTTGTTCATGAAAGGGAGGGATTGCAGGGAATTAACAAGGACATTTTAAACTTCAGGCCAAAGTAGCAGTCAGAAAAAATGCTGCCATTCTGCTGAGATTGGCTTTAAGTTTGAAATTCTCTTCATCATGAAGGCCAAAGCATAACAAGGCTACTTACATCCTGGAGATTTTACCATTAACCGATTTAATAACTAAAATCAGAAGGGCTGAGGTGCCCCTGCCAGGAATCAAACCTGCAGCCCTGATTATTGAACTGATAATGGATTAGTTTACTGAGTTCACTGCAGCCAATAGATAACGAACAATTACTCCGCTTCCCACACCGGGAGCTATCCACAAAAAGTAAGTTGAGGTGAGATGAAGATATAATTGCACAGGTAAACGCCTGGCGAATTCCTCCTGCTGGAATTAACTCCTACATGATGCGCAATCAAATCTTTAACTATTCATCTCACCTGCATCACACTTTTACTGACTGCCCCCCCCCCCCCCCCCCCCCTCTAATACTGAAAATCTGGGGCACTCTGGATCAGAGAATCATAGGGCAATAAATCAAAGATGTCACAGACCATTACAGCAGACACCTGAAGATTTATTTACTGTAACAGACCAACACAGACACAACTGTACATCAAAAGAAAGAAAAATATATATATAAAAATAAAAACTGAAAGTCAGGATTTCTACATTCAAAACACCTTTTGAGAGAAAGAATACAACAAACCGCTTACAAACCCATTCTGCATTTTTTTTTTTTTTTTGCGTTTTTATTTTTAGGTGCATATAACTTGATAAAAATGTACGCCATGATGTCATAACATTAATATTTATTGCTTCATATGAATACTGTATTGAAAGCTCAAGCAGTCTGCTTACACACGGAAAAGGATACAGATATAGAACAATCCACAAGGGCAGTGAGAACACGTTACAATCTACAAAATCTACTTTACAGAAATTTAAAAATTCTAAATATCAAAAAAGCTATAGTTCGAGAAAAAAAAAAAATAAAGTATAAATTTGGCAGCCAGTAAAATCGTGACAAAGTTTTAGACCCATTCCTCCCCCTCCCTCCAAAATTGGCTGTGAATTAGAAGGCATTTGAAAAAATGAGAGCTGTAATTTGTGCTTTGAGCTGGTTTTATATATTTATTGATTTTTATCACTGGCTGTCAAAGTCACATGTTCTAAAATATTCTGTCCAAAAGTTATACAAATGAAGATTTCAATGCAAACCTCAAATTTTTTGAACTAAAATTTCAAAGAAAAAAAAAAAAAAATCCTCATTCAGACCAAGGATTATAAAACTAAAAAAAAAAAAAACAAAAACAAAAACAGCTCTCAATACAGTTGAGCATCATAGCAATACAATTGCATACATTAAATCATGGGGAAATATAAGTCTGTCGCAGTCGCAAAGCTGTGAAAAAAGTGAAAGTTAAAGAACCTTGCAAGTGTTTTATAAAAACAGGTGTTCAAGAACCTGTATATAAACGCATTGGGTGGAGTTATCAATACATTCCCTCATAAATAATGTGAAAACTCATACTTCTCTGGCACCTACAGAAATTATGCTACAACGGATGGTGGATTAATCCCTTGGAATGTGTTCAGATATATATTTTTGCACTGGTTTTTATTTCCCGAAATTAGGGAGGAAAACAAACAAAAAAAAAAGGCTTCATTGTACTAGGTTTATAAAAACAAGGTTTGCAGTGTGATATTTACCAGGAGGAATCCCCCACCACTTTTCATAGAAATCGAGGGGGGAAAAAACATGAAAAAAAGAAAAAAAATCCTATGTTCTAATGTGAACAGTTCTTTATCATAGCTTAGTAAGAAGATCCAGCTCAACAAAGCTGTGATCAAAAAGGATTAAATGAATTGAAATAAACAAAAAAGGACCAGAAAGTCATTTTTTTTTGTTTTTATATTTTCATTTTAATTTTAACCAAAAAAAAAAAAAAAGGTGGAACCCTCTAAAAAGGGTTGTGGAAATTTCAACCTTCCAGTTTAAAAACCTTTCTAAATAATAAAAATAAGTCTATACACAAACCACTGATTTGACCCAAAACATTATTCAGTGGCCAGGAGAACCTGAAGGAACAGAGATTCACAGTTCTGAAACAGGTAAAGTTCAACTTCTATTTCAGAAAAAAAGTTTGTGGTTTTAGAACCTTCCTTTTGCAAAACTAAAAAGGTCTTTTTTTTGTTGTTGTTTTTTGTTTACATAAAACTTTGTATACAGTGTAAAAACATAACTGTACGGAAAATACTGAGTCTCTAAGTCAATAGTTAGTCTTGTTCCATTGGCTCGTCAGGAACGTCCGTGGCCTCCTCGCTGTTTTCCATGGACTCCGACGGGGCTTCCAACGACTCATCGGCCGAGCTGGCGGGTTCTGCGTCGCTGCAGTCAGTACTGGTGCCACTCGCCGATGGAATTTTCTCCTGCTCTTCTGTCTGCAAGTCTTTCTGCGATTCGGCTTGCTCCGTCTCCTCCATCTGATGAGACTCCTCCAATGTTTCTTTGCTCACAGTTAAGGTTTCAGTGGTGTCTTTGTGATCGTCTTCTTCGGAAGAGTCACTGGCCGTCATTAATAATTCTTTAAAAAAAGACAAAAAACACCACATTGGTAAAGAGTGGGGAAAACAAGAAAAGGAAAAAAAAAAAAGGGACATATGACTAACAGTTACTTTAATTTTCAGGAATACATAGAATTGGTTCCCAACCTATTGAGATCACGCTCTCCCACCTGCTAATTCGTCAGAGTCTCATACCCACCCATCCCTGGCGTTTATTTAGATACATTGGCACATGTATAACTTTCAAAGTTAAAAAAATGGGAGTTAATAGCCGTATATCTGGAGAAATTCAGAAGGTATGATTGAGAGATATCTGCTTGGATAGGAACAGTGGAAATAAATATATATTTAAATAAAATGAGCTAAGCCAATGGACCAGTGTATATAGATACGACGCACAATATCAGGAGAGAGATTAACAATAAGATTTAACATAAGACAGGAGTTGGTACTCTCCCATAACTGCATAGAGCTTTAATGCGCCCAATATTCTCTAAAGAAGACTGTCCACCAAAACCAGCTGTACATTAATACAGAAGATATTGCTATTTGGCCATTTAATGAAGACGGTGCTCATCGTCACACAGAGGGAGATAAAACATACTGGTAGTACCTTCTTCCGCAGAATGCTCTGCATCACAAGTTTCCTTTTCTGCATCTACGTTTGTAGAGACGCATTCAGCTTCTTCAGTCATGTCTGTGGACACATCGCTAGAGGACGTCTCCAGGGTTGTAGATTGCTGCTGCTGCTCCTCCTCCTCCGCATCCTCCTCATCGGGGTCAAACTTAAGCCTTTTCACCTCGTGTTCCTCTGCCTCCCCCGTATCTTCATCCGAATGCTTATTTTTTACAGTACTGGTTGGGGAATCTTCCTCAGGGGTTAAAGAATCACTGAAAGCAAATAGACAACATACAAGCTTTTAGTAGGTTCGTTGTATTTACATCACACCGACAATCTATAGAAACATCAAGTCTATTAACAATTGGAGAGAGAAAAAACTTTATGTCTCTGTTGGCATCTTGGCAGCAGGCTATATACTAAAAGCACGTATAGGATAAAACTGTACAACAAGAAATATAATAAAATGAATTTCCTTCCAGTAAAATATGTATAAATTATGCGCAAGATATTCATAAAATAATACAATTTACTGCCATTTAATACAGGATAAAAACCAAGTTACATAGAAACATAGAATGTGTCGGCAGATAAGAACCATTCGGTCCATCTAGTCTGCCCAATTTTTTATTTATTTTTTTTTGAGTACTTTTATTAGTCCCCCGTTCCCGGTTTTATATCTAGGATAGCCTTGTGTCTATCACACGCATGCTTAAAATCCTTGACTGTGTTTACCTCTACCACTTCTGCTGGCAAGCTATTGCATACATCCACTACCCTCTCAGTAAAGTAATACTTTCATTAGTCCCTGGCCTTATCTTATATCTAGGATAGCCTTATACCTATCCCATGCATGCTTAAACGCCTTCACTGTATTAACCTCTACCACTTCTGCTGGCAGGCTATTCCATACATCCACTACCCTCTCAGTAAAGTAATACTTCCTGATATTACTTTTAAATCGTTGCCCCTCTAATTTAAGACTATGTCCTCTAGTTGTGGCAGTTTTTCTTCTTTTAAATATACTCTCTTCCTTTACTGTGGAAGTTCTTTTGGATCTAATAAGAAGTAACGATAAACCCCATGTTAGGGTTAATTAGTCATTTATCTTGTTATTAGATCCACCTGGGGGTCTACTCAATACAGAGAGAACTGCAGGGAATTGATACGCATTTCACCATTTAGGCCAAAGTAGCAGAGTTGGAAACATCCTCCAATGCAGCTGAATGGGAGAATTTTTCCAACTCATCTACTTTGGCCTTAAGTTTGAAATTCCCTGCAGTCCTCTCTATGAAGCAGATCCTTTGTTGACATATATTATAGACGTGATGCCATCACAGGGGTATTCTCTTGATGGGGGAGGCACAAGATGTATTTGTTTGTACAATCTATAGAAACATGTAACCAGAGAATGAAGTTGTATTGCCTTAACCCATATATTAATAGAAAAATCAATTAAAGTCCAAACTAAGCAAAATCACACACAACCCCCCCCCCAACATCCCCATTCACGTGTGTATTAAATAGTAACCTGTGAGTAGTAATCTCTTTCTGCTGTGAGTCGGGCGACTCTTTATTCTCAGAGCCGTCAGGTAAACCATTGGTCGTCATGGGGGCTGACATAGAAAGTTTTGGTCGACTCACTGGCCTCGGGGTTCCTGGACCATTGACATTGGACCTAAAAGCAAACAAAATAGAACTAACTTTAGCCAGAGCATCTTCATCACATACACAAAAGGTGCTGCCACCTTGTGATGCTTCTGTCTACCTGGTGTCATCAGAAAGGGGAGGGACCCCATTATAAAGAGGATAAGGAATTGGTTGGATGCCCCCCCCCCCATCGTTAGCCATGTACCTGTCTGTGTAACTTTGGGAGTTGCTTGGAAACATCACCCCGTTCATTCGATTCACACTAGTAGAATTGTTTTTGCTAGAAGACAATAAAAAGTACAACGTTGTGAGTTATATTTGTTTTTTTCCTTTTACAAAAGAAATTATAAAAAAAGAAGAATTATTACAGTCCCCTGTGGATCAGGAGATAGACAATCCAGTCACCGTTACACTGTTGTAACAAAAAAAAAAAAAAAACAGGAACGGATATAATTAGGTGAAGGAATAGATGTGATTTGTACCAGTGCAGAGCAGGCTCAGTGCCTTGTATGTTCTGCTTTGAAACATAGAATGTGTTGGAAGATAAACAGTCGGCGGATCTAGTTTGCCCCCTCTAATATAAGGCCTCATGTTGTGGTAGTTTTTCTTATTTTAAAGATATGATATGAACAATCGACATGCTACAATTATCCATTAGTATTGCTGGACGCTTAGCACGAATACTTACTCAGAAGAAGGGTACACACAGCTAACAACCATTACATTCTGCAACAGAAAAAAACCATTACAAATTAAAAACAAACCAATTAAAAAGTCTTCGTCTTTAAACAAACATGTCAGACATCAGACACAAGTGAAAAATCAAATGAAACATTTCAGAAACGGCTTTCTACATTGCGTGAGAATAAAACAAAACAAGGGTCAAATGAACAAATAAACAATGTAATAAACAAGCATCTGGCACCAGTGTAAGTGATATTACCTTTTCTACTCCTCTTAGAAACTTATCTGTCCCAGTGTAATTCCTCCGTGGATCTGTCACCAGCTCACAGAGTCGTTGAATTGTAAATGGAGTGCTAAAAAGGAAGAAAAAAAAAAAACTATTCATCTACAGCCAACTATAAAAACAGCCTAAATACATAGTTTAACAAGCGAGGCATTTAAAGGATTATCCGTGTGCATTTATAAATATTTCCTGTAGGGGTCACTAGTGAATTTAGTACCGTAATTATATTTCAACTTTTGAAGGACATTACATAGTGGATTTATTACATTCCTAGCCCCTTCACGGTGGATTGTTAATAAGCTGGAGTTACATCAAATCCATGCAAATTTTAAATATTCAATTCTAGAAGGGAGCCATCAGATCCACAAATCATGAACATAAATCCCACGACTATACAATGTCTAAAGGTCAGAACTGTGATGGGTTACAGGTTCTTTTCGGAACTTACCCGTTGAAACTGGTGACGATCTTTAGTATCCGATCTTTCATTTCATCAAAAGGAATATACTCCACATTGGGGTTGGGAGGGCCTCTCTGCTCAGGAGCAGAAGATCTGAAGTCATCCATCACCTTCTCCAACTTAAACATAAAGTACTCTTTAAACTGAGGCCACTGCACGCTAAAGGAAAAGAAAATAAAGCATTCGATTTAAAACACATGCCATCCTTAGCATCATTCACAAAAAAAAAGACAATGTGTTTACAACTTATACAGAGACCAGCAGAAGATGCAAGAACTGCTACACTCACTATCCTCTAACCAGGGAGAGAGAGCTCAGATGGTACACACCATGCGCTAAAATGCACTTTGAGTCCCAAAGGCGCTCTATAAATACTAATTATTACTATTATGTTAAACACCAGAATGCAGCGGATGAAAACTCTTCCTGGGTTTTGACTGCAGACAAGCTTAAATGGTGAGATCAGTGAAGTTCGGTTCCATGAATGTTTGCATGCCATGGAGAGGAAGAGCAGTCTTGGAAGGAGATTTTAGGATCTTTGTAACGCAAGCACTGCCTTCACACAACCCTCTCTCTCTGCCAAAGCAATCCATGGACAAGAACTAAAAAGAAGCAACATATCTGAAACCGGCCAGGTAACTAAATAAAAAGGTTCACAGACCTATACAGTATGAAGGTAATACGGCTGGAAGGGTCTGGGCAATCTGTTAGGATGCAAAAGGATGACTGACTCTGCGCTACATAACATTCAAATGCACAGGTTATATCTGTCACCTAGACACTGTTTATACTGTGAACGTAGAGAAGTAAAAGTCAATATATTGTGGCAGCAGAATTGCAAGCACATACATAGAGACGCGTCTCCTCTTTATGACATCACCTGTGACTTAATATTGGCAAATTGGCAGGGGTTTTTTTGCAAATTTGCAAATCTAGCCATAATTTGATGTACTGAACAAGAGCCACCATAGACATTCATGTTTAAAAATGAATGCAGTTTATCGCTGTATCCTCTAGAGATAAAGCCTTCCACATTTCCCAAATGACTACATCGTTAAGCCCATGAAAAAGGTCCCGTCACCTAAACTAGGTTTAACGCCTGCTGTAATGGGCACAGTCCTCGATTCCCCAAGGAGAACATGGAGAGTGATATTATGGAATATAAACCTGGCCTCTACATTGTGATATAACTCAAGAAAATGCAGAGATGAAAGGGGTTCAATTGGATGAGCACTGTCTCCAGCTGATGACATCACTGGTGGGATGCAGATGAAATGCTATGGTATAAAATGGCTGTAGCTGTATATTTAAATATTAAAGTAAAAGGCCTAAAACTTACATGGTCTCTCCAGTTTTTGCCACATGACACAGGAACTGGTCCAGTTCAGAGCAGGCCTCCTTCTTTCCTCTCTTTTCAAAATCTAAAATTAAAAAAAATATATATATAAAAATTGTTATGTTTGTTGCAGTAGCAGAAGAACTCTGATAGAGCGATGACATTAACAGGGAAAGCATCATTAATTGTACTATATTTTAAGAGCTCTGAGCACCAGTCAGTAAATTGATAACTCCCCTAAAATGGGGCCACACACACACCAAGTACATTTTGGGAAGAGAGGCAATCTTATGTACATCAACAGCAAATAATGACCCATGACCATTGGAAAAAGCCAAGGACAGGCAATGAGAGAGTTAAACTGAGCAAGAGACTGTGATAGAGGGACCCACTGTTATCAACCACCATCTGACCAGGGATAGACAAATCAGTAGACTTGGATTCAAACCAACCAAATTAAGAATTATTGTAGGAGCCAGGAAAGTGCTACTTAAAGCACTATCCTGGATATATCTATTTTCCAAATACCTGAAGTTTATAATAAATAAAAAAAAAAATCTATTTTTCACAGATAAGAAAACATGAGTCTGTCCTCAGATCCCCTCCCCAGACAGGAGTACTGCATTCACCACATAACTTGCTCTACCGCTTATCAGCTTGCTCCAATGCTGCAGTGAACAAGCTCCCTGATGGAGAGAGAGTGGGGCAATCCTCACATCTGTTAACTCTCCCATTGCCATTTAACTTGATCAGCACAGAGAAGGGGGGGGGGGGGGGGCCCAGATTATCTGCGGTTTCAGAAAACCTGGAAAAATATAGAGATAGGAATCAAATATATCCAATATTCACCATACAGAGATGGCCACATGCTAGAGCATGCTGTCGGATAATCTTATCAGACCAGCACTTGACACAGAAGCTGCTAGATATAAAACATGGATCTAAATCTCAAAAATGTCACTTTTTCTAACATTATATTATTACACAAAAATCTGATCTGTCTCATTAGCAGAGTCTTTATAGACCGTAAATAGGCCAGAAACCAAATTCCGTTTGTTTGATAACTAAATGCTACAGCATTATAGTGTAAGGTGAGGTTTATTGTTTTGTTGAAGGTTTAAAAAAAATATATTTTTTTAAGTTGTATTCCGGTCAAAAATTTAGGGGCATACTTAGAATTATTCAGTTTTGTTAATTCAAGATCAAAGCATCCAGTAACCAAGGGCAGGCTGATAATCAGACCTTTCCTTGTGGAGGAGCAAACATCCACCCACCCCCATTAGAAAAACATAAAGGCCTTCAACCTACTCATTTTAGACCCTGCAGACACAACAGAAACTTTACCCACCCTTCACCCCTCCTGCCTTCTCTATAACAAGGAAAAAACTAAAAAAAAACTAACAAACATGTTTTATAAAACCCTTAGAGGATGTGATGATTTAAATAAAAGCCGATGGGTATCTTTAGACACGCAGGTTTACTCTCGGATCTGCCTCAGTGTGATCAGGGTCTGCATGGTGCAGATTGAGAGCCTCGTTTGCAAAGGGGGAATAAGATTAAGGTCCCAACTGCACAAGAAAAGAGAGTCACCAGGGGAAGCATGGCAGCTGCCAGTGAGAGGAAAAACCAACATGTACTATCAAAAGTACATACCAGTTTATCCTCCTACTAGGGGCAGTAAGTTTTCCTCTTGTGCTTCTATATTAAAAGCACAAGTGGAAAAAGAAAATGTTTAGTTGACCTTTAAATAATGAATCTGTGCATGTTGCAATCTGTGAGCAAGGCAAACTAATCTAGTACAAAGGACATTAGCTACATTTCATCCTTCTTGGACCTTTACTGGTGCAGTCTATACATGTTATATACAAAGCTCCTATTAAAACATGTGCAACTAAATCTCAATTAAAAATACAGGGAGGAAAGTTTCCAAAACAAATCTGAATGGTTTGTAAATCTGCTTTGTACTGAGGATAAAGTGGTGTGAAAATGATTGTTCACTAAAAAAAATTGTACAACGTAACAGGACATTAGATAATCCAGGCCAAGCTCCTGTCAGTGCATCGGGGAAGAGGCAGACCAGCACTACTCCTGTCTTATGCACTGTAACCGGGCCAAGATTGCAAAACAGTTTTGTTTTAAGTCTGATTCAAAAAAACAATGAATCAATGTTTGATTCTAACGAAACCTTGATGTCTGATCCAAGTTTGGAACTCAGCAGGGTCCCATCTTAAATGTAGAATATAGCGTGTATCCACTTCCATATGGTGCTTGGCATTCAAAACGTAGGTTCACATTAGAGTTGTAGTTCCTTATCTGGATGCATTACATGCCTTTCACAGCAGCATCACAGTTAAAAGTACCTGTAGTATGGAAGTCCCATTTTGATGAGGTCATAGGTGCAGCCTTTGTTCTGGACAAATAAGAACCCCAGCATCCCAAAAAAAATATTGTTTTTTGTACTCTTTAAAAAGTTTATTTATATAGCATCAACAACGGTGACAGCAGTTGTTACATAATTTGAAGTGGTGTTATGAATTCAATTAGAATCAAAACCACAGGGAGGCCAGGACTGCTTACAATTTAAGGGGAATGGGACAGTAAACACGCAAGGGGTTATTTATGAATCTAAATTCTATGTCAAACACCCAAATTTGGTCTAAACTGCTGGAACATATAATTCGATCTCCGTGGCAACTGCTCCAATTACCGACAACCGCCATAATGCGTCAGAGAAACTACAGTGATGGAAAGTATGTCGAAGAATCATTGCGCATGCAAGAAAAAAAATTTAAAAAGTACCTACCCCTCATGGTTTTGAAAATTTTAAGCAGGCAAAAATCCAATCGGTAAAAAACACCTCAAACAGCTTTTAATGCGACGGCGCCAAGGGTGCTTTGCTGTGGAAGTCTCGGAGACTTACACACAGTTGAGTGCGGCACCACTGATACACCCATATACATCAAAGATGGAGAAAGCTGGTCAAGGGAGTACTGAGTTTTGCTATTACTATGGAGGAAAAGCATGGACCAGTCTCAGCGCCTCTATAGTAGCCCTCTAATTGGCTCTTAAAGGACGTGGGAGAACAAGTCCCAGGAGTAACTCTGCAAAAGCATTCTAAATATGCACTTACCAGTTAAGCACATTATAACCAAAAAAACTACTCCTTTGGTAACTGTATTGTGTTCCTTACCTGCACAAAAGTAGATGGAGTGAGAATGAGGTCGGGAAGCATTTATCATTCTGCCCAAATCACAAAAATGTCATAAGCCTTATTACTGAACATACACCTGATGGAACTAAATACCATTCACTTGCACCAACACTTCAGAGAAGATTTACCCCAGCACCTACACAACTTCCTAGAGCTCATCCAACCCCATTGACCCCAAATGGCCACACCAATTAACCACCATCAATCCCCAGCCAATTTCTCTGGATAAGCCCTTTCCTGTCATTCCTTGTGGGCTTCATACCCAAGCAAGTTTTTTTGCTATGGTACATGTGCATGCAACACCCGTCATTACTAGTTTATTTGTACATTATCTGAATATACTACATTATATTGGTTTTGTTATCTTTTGTTTTCATGTACAAGAGACATATTTGGAGAGCATCATCATAAGTATATTGTCCGTTACACGTGTGATTTCACTTTTTTCTTATTTTTTTTTACTCTGGATTTGTGAACACAGTGCATCCAATACACAGAAGGTGCACTATCGTGTGCTGATTTTGGAGGGGTTAGGATGTGAGTCCCAGTAGGTGATGCTGTTCACTGTATCCACAAGATTTTGTTTTATTAGCACCATCAATCCCAGGATCAAGCCAACACCATCACAACCCTCATATGTCCAATCAGGTCAACTGGAACTTAGACCCATATTTTTCCCTGCACCGGCCAGCTGCCTCTAACCACCACAGGACTGGTAGGGGGCAAAAGGCAGCTGGCTGGTGGTATCAGTTAATTGGTGGCACAGGGTCTCAACTGGCCACCAGCATCTCCCAATCCTTCAGTCATCCTCCATCATCTGCCACCATCACCCACTGACCCCTCCCCCCCCCCACCCCTGACCCCCCCAAACCCTTCCCACCCCCGACCCCCCCCAAACCCTTCCCACCCCCGACCCCCCCCCCAACACCCTTCCCACCCCTGACCCCCCCCCCCAACACCCTTCCCACCCCTGACCCCCCCCCCCCAACACCCTTCCCACCCCTGACCCCCCCCCCCAACACCCTTCCCACCCCTGACCCCCCCCAAACCCTTCCCACCCCCCTCCCACTGGCCAATCAGGTCAGCTCCTGAATACTCCCCTCCTGCCCTCCAGTGAACCCGTTAAAGGCTCTAACCTCATTACACCTCACCCAGTGCAGGACCCCCATCACTCCAGCCAGCCCCCAGTCTCCCTCCCTCCCCTCTCCCCGTGCAGCAGTGACCTTTCAGCGCTTCCTGCACCCGGTCGACGTCCATGGCCGGAAGAAGAGATGCTGCCTCACGCCGGTTACTCTCCACAGCGGCTCCGCCTCCCGCTCAGCCTCTTCTCCGGGGGGAATCCAAGGCACACGCGCGCGCAGACTCACACACACACACCCCCGGAAGCGTGCCTAGTACCGGCGGAGCGGGGAATCACTTCCGAAGACGCGAAGCACCCAGCCGCCACCGCCACCGCCGTCCAATATGGCGCTCGTGACGTCACCGGCAGCGCCCGAGGGAGGGGGGGGGGGGAGAGAGAGCGAGAGTCGCGAGCACGCACGAGGACATGCGCGCACGGCTGCTTGGCTCTGCTGCATGGCATGGGAGCGTGAGGACAACGCTGATTGGTTGGTGACAGCGCCGGGTGCTCGATGATTGGTCGGCTCAGAGTGACGTCACGGGGTCTAGCTGTGTTCAGTGCAATGCTCTTATTAGATTATATATATTGATATATCTAGTATAATATAATATATCTGTTTATTATTATTATTAAAATAATGCTTGTGTGCACGCCTTTAATGTATAGAGACTTTGACCCTTTTATTTATAACTTAAAGGAACAAATCCAGGCAGAAAAAAAATTAAATGATACACATTTTAAAACACATAATTTCCCAGAGTAATAGGAAGGTAGAATATCAATTGGAAGAATTAAATTACTATATCTCACAAGTGTCCCTGTTTTTGCACTAAATCACTCTGCCCACCTTTCCTGCTCTATTCTCCCTATTTTGTAGGAGCTCAGAATATCTTTTTTGCTACAGTCTTCCTTTAGAAATGATTTAGTACCACTGTTGCTTAGAAAGTGATATTTGTAATCAAATCTAGTGTGATGCTAATCTATAAACAACCATTTAAAGCAGGGGGTCTCTAAACATTTCAGTACTCTTTACATTTTTAATAACAAAGTTATTGAAAAAAATGCTTTTGTTTTCCTTCCTCTGCACAAAGAATTACACTCACAGGACTTACCCCAGCACCCAGAATTGCACTCATAGGACTTACTCCAGCACACAGAATTCCACTCATAGGACTTACCCCAGCACCCAGAATTCCACTCATAGGACTTACCCCAGCACCCAGAATTCCACTCATAGGACTTACCCCAGCACCCAGAATTCCACTCATAGGACTTACCCCAGCACCCAGAATTGCACTCAATGTACTCTGCCGCAGGACCTAGTTGTTCGGAGACCCCTGATTTAAAGGATTGAACCTATAAATGACCTGTTCCTGATGCAAATGCTTGTGCACATAAGGAATCCTTAATGAAGTTGCATTTGAAATAATTGGCATACGGTTCCTAATAGCTTTCCAAAACATTGAACCCTTTGAGAGACATTGATTGGAGTATTTGTATTTTCCAATTACATTATCCATTATTTATGTTTACACTAACAGCTCTATAGAGCTTTAATAATCACATACGTACTGTAAAGAATTTGCATAGTCTCCTCTAACCAAACACTGGATATCTGTGATCTAGAGCCAAATACCTAGCACATGTATAGATTCAATTATGTCCGTACAGTGATTTGTACTGTGTATGCACGTGCTCCCATGATGCACTCTGCTCTGCCATTGTAATCCTAACCAGTGCACTCACATACAGAAGCTGTAGGTTACATCTCTATGCTATTCATGGGGTTAGCAGAATTTCTGTGGCGTCTCCTGTTTATGACATCATCTGTGGCTCGATATGCAAATTAACTACTCAAAGGAAAATGTGTCATTGGCACATCACCCCACATGGTGACGTCAGAAACGGGCAACAGTACAGACACATTGAATACACATTTCTCTTAATATATGCATTTGAATTTCATGAATTAATTGCAGCTACTCACTAAAAAAGAGACAATGTGAGACCAAAAGATTATGTAGGGGCAGGTGAAACATTTCTAGCAAGAAAAACTCACCAGGTTTGTCCCTGCACCATGTATAGTTAGTAATATACCCATTGAGGAGATTAATTGTTAATTAAACCTCAACTCACTTGCACTTGAATTTTAGTGAATACCTACCAATGTAGAGATTTTTGACCGTCACCAGTGGTGTATCTTGCTTTTGTGCACCAACGACATGCCGCATCACCCAGATTGCACACACATTAAATGCCCAATCATCCCATTACATGCCCCCATCCCCCACATTGCATACCCCCACCACATCCGTTACATGCCCCCATCACCCCGATTAATTGGAAGGAGCTAAAGCCTTGCTGAACAGTGGGGGAGGGAGTGAAAATGTCTGAAGCACCAGAAGTGTGCTTTAATACCCTCTGGCAAAGTGCCACCCTCTGGCAAAGTGCCGCCCTAGGCGAGTGCCTTGTGGAAGATCCACTACTGACCATCACCTAAACATTGTTTATACTGCAAGTCCTTTTAATGAATATAGGTCACAAGGGGATTTAAGTAGCAGAATAACAGGGACCAGCTATTTCCCTGCTTAAATTTAATTTCTTATATAACGAACTTGCATGAACCAAAGTGAATTCACAACACATTTTTTGCACCTTCAGTTGTACCCAAACTTTATTATTAGGTAAATGAGATGTTCGAAACTGAAAATCCCCCCAAAATATAAAATGACAAAAAAAAAAACAACAACTTGATACACAATCTCATGGGAATTACACAGCCTTTGATAAAGCAGACTGATTCACAATCCATCATTTTAGGGGTTAAAGTTCTAAAAGCGATGCGGACACCATGGCAACAAATATTCAATATTCCATTCTGATTATTCCACTTTTCAGACTTTGCCCCAGAATCGCTGATTATAAATAGCCCCTTCCGTATCTCAAAGATATTACTGTATACCTTTCATCTCCCTGGGAGACAGTTTGCACAGATTATTATTATTATTTTTCTGCAAGTATTCTATGATTCCAGTTGAATGAAACAGATGGTAATGCCACAATAGCCACGAGAAAAGTCTCTTTAAAACATTGCAACACACCGTTTATACAGCATTTTATAAAAAAAAAATCACAGATTTGTAATTAATTCTTAATTATTGGTGTCAAATTGGACAGGGGTGGAAAATCTGGCTCCTTAAAAAATTAATGTATCCTTATTTCAAGTCAGAATCTATGAAATCCTATTATTAATCCTTAAGGGGGAAAAAATAGTAATAATTTGCATTATACAGAGTGAAAAACACTCGGCTCTACACTTTCGTTTTAAAAAATGACCTAGCATATTTAATACATTTTTTTTTAAATAATGTAATGTCATTTCTCTTTGTTTAAACAATGGTTTGGTTATTTTATATGCGTGGACCTGTAGTTCTTGCTATAGTTTAGGACAGGGGTAGGCAACTTCGGCACTCCAGATGGTGTGGACAACATTTCTCTTGATGCTTTACCAGCATTACGGCCGAAAGAGCATTGTGGGAGATGTCTGGAGTGCCGAAGGTTGCTTACCCCCTGGTTTAAGAGATAAAACCATTTGTGTGCTTCTCCTCCGTGCATCACGGAGAGTTGGACATGCCATAGAGAATGCATGGTGCTCAAACTGCATGTTTAATTTGTCATTCTTATTGATCAGGCACAGCGCTGCACAATGCAGGAAGGAGCAGCACAGAACTGTTTGTAACAGAAATCCAAATCCATTAGGTAAAGGTAAGTGTCCAGAAAATAACAAGGAGCAACTCAAACTATTATTCTTAAAGGACAACTGAAGCACAACATTCATTTATGTTAACTTCAATGATTGTATCAAGTGTAAATTATTTAGAAAATCTTTAATGAAAAAATACAAATAAAGGTCCTTATTGAGACTTTGTTACTCCATATCGTTCTCTCAGGGGGCAGACATGTTGGTTAGAATCTTTACTCCATATAGTTCTCTCAGGGGCAGACATGTTGGTTAGAATCTTTACTCCATATAGTTCTCTCAGGGGGCAGACATGTTGGTTAGAATCTTTACTCCATATAGTTCTCTCAGGGGGCAGACATGTTGGTTAGAATCTTTACTCCATATAGTTCTCTCAGGGGGCAGACATGTTGGTTAGAATCTTTACTCCATATTGTTCTCTCAGGGGGCAGACATGTTGGTTAGAATCTTTACTCCATATTGTTCTCTCAGGGGGCAGACATGTTGGTTAGAATCTTTACTCCATATTGTTCTCTCAGGGGGCAGACATGTTGGTTAGAATCTTTACTCCATATTGTTCTCTCAGGGGGCAGACATGTTGGTTAGAATCTTTACTCCATATAGTTCTCTCAGGGGGCAGACATGTTGGTTAGAATCTTTACTCCATATTGTTCTCTCAGTGGGCAGACATGTTGGTTAGAATCTTTACTCCATATTGTTCTCTCAGGGGGCAGACATTTTGGTTAGAATCTTTACTCCATATTGTTCTCTCAGGGGGAGGACATGTTGGTTAGAATCTTTACTCCATATAATTCTCTCAGGGGGCAGACATGTTGGTTAGAATCTTTACTCCATATTGTTCTCTCAGGGGGGCAGACATGTTGGTTAGAATCTTTACTCCATATCGCTCTCTCAGGGGGCAGACATGTTGGTTAGAATCTTTACTCCATATAGTTCTCTCAGGGGCCAGACATGTTGGTTAGAATCTTTACTCCATATAGTTCTCTCAGGGGGCAGACATGTTGGTTAGAATCTTTACTCCATATTGTTCTCTCAGGGGGAGGACATGTTGGTTTGAATCTTTACTCCATATTGTTCTCTCAGGGGGCAGACATGTTGGTTAGAATCTTTACTCCATATCGTTCTCTCAGGGGGCAGACATGTTGGTTAGAATCTTGGGTCAGATCTTCACTCACCTGATGAAGAAAGAACTGACAAAAGATTCTAAACAAAATGTCTGCCTTCTGGTGGAGCTATACGGGTTAAAGATGGCTCAATAATGTACTTTATTTGTATTCTTTCATAAAAGCATTTCTATCTAAAATGCCTACACTTGACGCAATGATTTAATTAAACACAACTTAATTTTTTTGCTACAGTTATCCTTTAACTATGAACATGAGAGTTATGTACTAGCACAGAACTTTGCTTATGTTCACCAAACAGGCTTGATATTTATAGCGAGAAGCAAGTTAAAAGACAATTATATAACTAATGCAACATCTCTACATTAATAGTTTATCATATACCTCTTCAGTCTTTGGTCTTCGCAAAACTTTGAAAGTTAAACGTTTCATTACGTATCATGATGCATTATTATACACTGTCAGGGGAGCAAGACACCTTGCTTCAGATTTACAGTGTCACATTCCCAAATTGGATCATGGGGGAAAAGAAAAGCTGCTAGGAACAGTGTTGTATTTCTACATAGGCCAACTAGGCCCGGGCCTAGGGCGGCAGATGGGATTGGGGGGCGGCAGCAGAGATTTTCGGTGTGACCTTACTGCTCTGTTTTAAATAATTCCACCCGCAAAGAAGCATCTTTTCACTCATACATGAGTCTGTTATCCCTTTATGGCAGCCCTTCTCTACTTTCTGTGTAGCCTCCTATGGTGTGTGTATTTGTAACTGTGCTGCTTACTCAATGCATCTTTTTCCATTGTATACTGTATGCATAAACATGCCTCCCAAATGCCCCGCCGGACTGTCCCAAATTTGGGATGCTATCCCGCTGTCCCACCAAGCTCTACCTCATTCCCCTTTTCAGGACAGAGGTAGAGCTCAGCCAGACAGCAGCACTTGGGACCCCAATCCTGCAGTAAATTGTCTGAGACAATAGAGACTGCTTACTGCGCATGCATTGTCAAGCATCATGCGCACGGGCAGTAGTGCTGGCAGTTTGACTGACAGTGCCTAACGTGTATACTACCTCCAAAGCGCCCCCCCCCCCCCCATGTTGTGATTTCCCAGATGCAAGAGTAGGGAGGTATACATATATGTATAGGTTTATATTATCTGGCTGTCTGTATATGTACCTATATCTATATTCAGGGCTTGTGCGGTGAACTCTTGCTCTTCCAAACAAAAGTGCTATATTAAAATCAGCATACTGGGTATTGCACTACCATCCAGTAATTTTAGGTCTCTGTATGTAAACAGGCTACTTCTGCCATGTATCTCATCCAGCCGTTTGGCTGAGGATAATGGGAAATGTAGTTCACAGCAGATGGGGTACAACATGTTTATTAGGGGGTACCCTCTCTCTCACTGTATCTACCTTCCTCTGTGGATTTCTAAGGCTGCTGGTGTAGACTACATTTCCCATGATGATCAGCCACTTAAGTAGTTTGGTCATTTACACTTGAATAAAATGCATAACATATATACAGTTTAAAGCTTTGCAGTCTCAATATAAAAAAAAAAAAAAAAAAAATTCTTTAAAAGTATATTAACATAAAAAAAAAAAGTTATACAAAATTTTATTCTGATTTTAAAAATAGAACCATTATGCCCTAAATGTCGTTCTGTACCCCTATTTAGAGAGAAAGCTCCCCATAGTCAGGTACACAATAATCCATGACACAGATCGAGGCAAAAAAAAACTGCGCACGCGTAATGAACGATTAATTACCGCCAGATCTGGAAACAACTTTAACATGAGTAGCCGGCGGCTTTAAGTGTGAAACGGGATGTGATAAACCTGGCACAGGGATTCACGTGTTGGCAAATTACATGTATATTGTGCGTTCTCTATACAAATAATTAGATCTGCCAGAAAATTACGTTTTTTTTTCAGTGCTGGGATAATCGTCATAAAGCATGTATTGCAGCCACACTTTGCACAGATAACAAGCGCGAACGGAATTGATTGCTTTGTAACTAGCCTCGCTCTGTTTGCATTCTACTGATATCAGCCGTTTCTGCTGCTTAATCTGTAGCGGGGGGCTGCGAGGGATGTTATCTTATTACCGCTTAGCTAGTCTCGGAGCGCATGGCAGCTCCCTGCAGGTCAATACCTGGCTCCTCGTCACGCACTCGCTACATCATCAACCTGTTTGACAACAAACATTTCAATCTTTGCTGCTTTTCTACCTCCCTCACTGTTCATCGCGGCTGCAGCATGCCAGTTAAGTGGGGAGCGTATTGGATCTCCAGCAGGCAGCCCAGCACTTGCAATTACTGCACACTGCGAAAAATAAAAGAAGAGACTGTGGCCTGTGATGAAGCTTTCCGAGAACAGAAGTCAATGATTCTGCCTCGGTAGCGGACAGGAGGAATTACAATGTTGGGTACCAGATCACACAACCGCTAGTTAACCACGTCGTCTGGCCAAGAGATGGCAGTGAGAGGTGTTCATCCTGACATACAGTTCCTCTGGATGACTGTACGTCAATAAAATCCGTTTTTCACCTATCGAACGGATGTAATGTTCAAAAAGATTCCTCTATCCCTCAGATGCTTGCAAAACATAGAAACATAGTCGGCAGATAAGAACCATTCACTCATCTAGATTGCTCAATTTTCTTAATACTTTTATTATCCCACGCATGCTTAAACTTCTTCACTGTATTAACCTCTACCACTTCTACTGGAAGACTATTCCATGCATCCACTACCCTCTCAGTAATGTAATACTTTCATTAGTCCCTGGCCTTATCTTATATCTAGGATAGCCTTGTACCTATCCCATGCATGCTTAAACTCCTTCACTGTATTAACCTCTACCACTTCTACTGGAAGACTATTCCATGCATCCACTACCCTCTCAGTAATGTAATACTTTCATTAGTCTCTGGCCTTATCTTATATCTAGGATAGCCTTATACCTATCCCATGCATGCTTAAACTCCTTCACTGTATTAACCTCTACCACTTCTACTGGAAGACTATTCCATACATCCACTACCCTCTCAGTAATGTAATACTTTCATTAGTCTCTGGCCTTATCTTATATCTAGGATAGCCTTATACCTATCCCATGCATGCTTAAACTCCTTCACTGTATTAACCTCTACCACTTCTACTGGAAGACTATTCCATACATCCACTACCCTCTCAGTAATGTAATACTTTCATTAGTCCCTGGCCTTATCTTATATCTAGGATAGCCTTATACCTATCCCATGCATGCTTAAACTTCTTCACTGTATTAACCTCTAACACTTCTACTGAAAGGCTGTTCCATACATCCACTACCTTCTCAGTAAAGTAATACTTTCATTAGTCTCTGGCCTTATCTTATATCTAGGATAGCCTTATACCTATCCCACGCATGATTAAACTCCTTCACTGTATTAACCTCTACCACTTCTACTGGAAGACTATTCCATGCATCCACTACCCTCTCAGTAATGTAATACTTTCATTAGTCCCTGACCTTATCTTATATCTAGGATAGCCTTATACCTATCCCATGCATGCTTAAACTCCTTCACTGTATTAACCTCTACCACTTCTACTGGAAGACTATTCCATACATCCACTACCCTCTCAGTAATGTAATACTTTCATTAGTCCCTGGCCTTATCTTATATCTATGATAGCCTTATACCTATCCCATGCATGCTTAAACTTCTTCACTGTATTAACCTCTACCACTTCTACTGAAAGGCTGTTCCATACATCCACTACCTTCTCAGTAAAGTAATACTTTCATTAGTCCCTGGCCTTATCTTATATCTAGGATAGCCTTATACCTATCCCACGCACGCTTAAACTCCTTCACTGTATTAACCTCTACCACTTCTACTGGAAGACTATTCCATACATCCACTACCCTCTCAGTAAAGTAATACTTTCATTAGTCCCTGGCCTTATCTTATATCTAGGATAGCCTTATACCTATCCCACGCATGCTTAAACTCCTTCACTGTATTAACCTCTACCACTTCTACTGGAAGACTATTCCATGCATCCACTACCCTCTCAGTAAAGTAATACTTTCATTAGTCCCTGGCCTTATCTTATATCTAGGATAGCCTTATATCTGTCCCATGCATGCTTAAACTCCTTCATTGTGTTAACCTCTACCACTTCCGCTGGAAGACTATTCCATGCATCCACTACCCTCTCAGCAAAGTCATGGATGTTACTTTTAGACCTTTTCCCTTCTAATTTAAGACTATGTCCCCTTGTTGTGGTAGTTTTTCGACTCACCCCTTTATTGTGTTGATTCTCTTTATGTATATAACTGTTTCTATCCTATCCCCTGTCTCGTCTTTCTTCCGAGCTATTCATGTTAACCTTTCCTGGTAAGTTTTAATCTGCAATCCATGCGCCAGTTTAATAGTTCTTTGCGGAACTCTCTCCAAAAGTATCAATATCCTTCTGGAGAAAGTATTCTAGATAGTGAAATTGAGGGTATACGTCTATGGCACATCCAGGCACAAACGCTAATGACCATAGTGATTTGGAGAGCATTCAAACTTAAGCCATAAGTCTAGGATGTGACTCACGAAGGCATTAACAAGAAATACCCTGCACCACAAGAATTCCAAGTTGACATTTAACTTCCTTCTGAAATGGAAGTGACTGGTTTCCAACCTCCACCTCGTCCCCCCAGCTGTGGTATTAATTTTGGTTTAGAACCCTGGAAGAGTTCGTGAGTGTCAGCGACCATTGATGGTAGTAGAGGTCAAAGTGTGACATCACAAAGGCTGATGATTTTTCACAGCCTTAGCAAGTGACCTGACAGAAATTTTTCATATCCGCGAGCTTAATATAAATAAGGCTGAATTTTCTAGTAGTTATACTTTGTACCTCTTTGATGGTGCAGCTATAAAAATATATATTTTCCAATTGTCCCCTTCAGTCTCACTGAAAAACACTTCTCAAAGAGTTTTGCGTCACTATCATACGGCCAAGAGAGCTATTTAGCTTAGATATCATTTTAACGTTCGTCTTGGTCAACCACACTGTCTGACAAAATGGCCGACAAAATCGTTGGCGGGTATTTGTTTGCTCTTCTTTTGGACGTTCTAAAGACCGTTTGATTTCCGTTTCTTTTTCGCTCTTGTGTTCGGACGAAACTCTGGAAGGTTTTCAGTTTATTACACGGGATCCGGCGTGGAAGACCACCCGCCTCTCGTACACCTTCTTCATCGTCTGCTCGATCTGCTTGAGGAAAACCTGCGGGATGCGTCCGCACAGCGTGTGCACGCTGTCTAGAAACTTTGTCTGGAGAGGGTAATACATGGACTGAAACAGATTGCTGTCAAACGGATACTGTTCGGGAAAGAAATGGGGTGGGGATGTTGTTAATAGAAAATTGCGTCCAATCACATCACACAACTGTCCTGCCCCTCTAACCCCTGCTGAGTGGAAGTGTTACAGGTAGTGCAAGAAAACCCAATTCATCTGCAATCAACCTGTTTCCAATGCTGGGAACATTAATAGAAATGACTTAAGATTTACTGCATGCATGCACTGGTATGCGACAATACCTGTACAATGTACAGGTTAGACACTATCAGATGCATCAACATTAGTTTTGGTATCCATTTAATCTGTTGAAATCTCTAGATTAAGAGATATATACGTAAGGCCAAGCAGGAAGCCATGTTTACGGCCTGTAAATGTGTGTTATATATATATATATATATATATGTTTCCATGTTTTTGAAATTGATATAGCTTTAATCACCGATTTCAAAGAAAACGAAAAAAGAGAATAATTCCAGTCTTTCTTGTATAATTCTTGGAAGTCAAGCAATGTGGGGTCATTAAAAAGGTTGTAATATTACTTGAGGCCCGTCACCGGAAACATAATTACACGTCAATTAGAACGCTATAAAAACCTCTGGCACGATATCGAGCCCTCGGTTCTCCGCAGCCAGTGCCCTGCCAAACTGTACAAGGCCTCTAATTAATATGTGATTAATCAATTAACTTTGTGCCTCATTACAATTTGGACAGTCCAACACAGTGGGGGGGGGGGGGTGTTCACTGTATAAAAACAGGCGCTAATTGCTTAATTGTCCACCTCAGCTGATTTCTCCCAAGTCCCTTGTCAATTCAGTCTTAGTAAAAAGACGAAAAGTGATGTTCATCCTTTTTTGACTAGACCCCTATCCCTTTTAACCTCCCCTAGTCTAGCCCATAAATAATTATTTATTCATGTCAAATTATCACTCGTACATATTTTATCCTGGCCAATTAAATTCTGGCAAGAAGCCATGTGATCAGAGGAAAGGCTACTGATAGGTTTAAATGCCATTTTTGCCATGGCAACCGAAGTAAAAATAAAAAAAAGCTTTTAAATATTTCGTTTGTTTTTAAAACTTTAGAATAAAGTGTTCTGATCTGCGTTATTTTACTGGCTTTAACAAGCCAACGCACTTGGTAATTGTTTTAAATTAGTTGGAAATAGACACTTACATCTCGTATCACTTCATAGAAAGCTCTGAAGGAAGGCTGCTTGTCATCATGGTACACACCGCGGTTTCCATGAAGTACGGACACACCATCCTCCTCCGCCGACTTACAATTGCTTCCGTACATACAGTGGTCGGGGCGATAATTCCACTGGCAGGGAAATACATAAAGGTTCTCTGAAATCAGAAAACAAAATGAAAAACCACTTATTGGGGAAAACAATTTACAGATTTGGTTTATTTAAAAAAAAGTATTAAAATATATGTTTGGGCTTTATTGTAAAATCATATAAAATGATATACGGTTGCGTGCCCCAGCTTCCAAATGTGTACAGTACTGCTCTATAGAAAACTAGTCTTTAAGAGCTGTAAAGGGAGGTGTTTTTGGGTCCCAGAGGTTCTTGTGCAATGTGGGTGCTGGCTCATGTCCTGGGTGTGCAATGTGGGTGCTGGCTCATGTCCTGGGTGTGCAATGTGGGTGCTGGCGCATGTTCTGGGTGTGCAATGTGGGTGCTGGCGCATGTTCTGGGTGTGCAATGTGGGTGCTGGCACATGTCCTGGGTGTGCAATGTGGGTACTGGCTCATGTCCTGGGTGTGCAATGTGGGTACTGGCTCATGTCCTGGGTGTGCAATGTGGGTACTGGCTCATGTCCTGGGTGTGCAATGTGGGTACTGGCTCATGTCCTGGGTGTGCAATGTGGGTACTGGCTCATGTCCTGGGTGTGCAATGTGGGTGCTGGCACATGTCCTGGGTGTGCAATGTGGGTGCTGGCACATGTCCTGGGTGTGCAATGTGGGTACTGGCTCATGTCCTGGGTGTGCAATGTGGGTACTGGCTCATGTCCTGGGTGTGCAATGTGGGTATGCCCTCTGGATGCAATCTGGTTGCTGGCTGGGGCATGTCCTGGGTGTGCAATGTGGGTGCTCTAGCAAGACCTGTGGGTGCTATTACTTCTAATCCTTTCTCCCTCTACTTTAAGAATATGTCTCTTGCTGTGGTAGTTTTTCTACTCTCCCATTTATTGTGTTGATTCCCTTTCTGTATCTATCATATCCATCCTGTCTCCTCTTTCCTTCAAGCTATACATGATCCTTTTACCTTTCCTGGTAAGTTTTATCCTTCAACCCATGAATTAATTTAGTAGCCCTTCTCTGAACTGTCTCCAAAGTATCAATATCATTCTGGAGATATGGTCTCCAGTACTGCGTACAATACTCCAAGTGAGGTCTCGCCAGTGCTCTGTACAATACTCCAAGTGAGGTCTCACCAGTGCTCTGTACAATACTCCAAGTGAGGTCTCACCAGTGCTCTGTACAATGGCATGAGCACTTCCCTCTTTCTATTGCTAATATCTCTCCCTACGCAGCCAAGCATTCTGCTAATACCTCTCCCTATGCAACAAAGCATTCTGCTAATACCTCTCCCTATACAACCAAGCATTCTGCTAATACCTCTCCCTATACAACCAAGCACTCTGCTAATACATCTCCCTGTACAACCAAGCATTCTGCTAATACATCTCCCTGTACAACCAAGCATTCTTCTAATACATCTCCCTATGCAGCCAATCATTCTGCTAATACCTCTCCCTATGCAACCAAGCATTCTGCTAATACCGCTCCCTATACAACCAAGCATTCTGCTAATACCTCTCCCTATACAACCACACATTCTGTCAATACCTCTCCCTATGCAGCCAAGCATTCTGCTAATACCTCTCCCTATACAACCAAGCATTCTGCTAATACCTCTCCCTATACAACCACACATTCTGTCAATACCTCTCCCTATGCAGCCAAGCATTCTGCTAATACCTCTCCCTATACAACCAAGCATTCTGCTAATACCTCTCCCTATACAACCAAGCATTCTGCTAATACTTCTCCCTGTACAACCAAGCATTCTGCTAATACATCTCCCTGTACAACCAAGCATTCTTCCAATACCTCTCCCTATGCAGCCAATCATTCTGCTAATACCTCTCCCTCTGCAACCAAGCATTCTGTTAATACCGCTCCCTATACAACCAAGCATTCTGCTAATACCTCTCCCTATACAACCAAGCATTCTGCTAATAGCGCTCCCTATACAACCAAGCATTCTGCTAATACCTCTCCCTATACAACCAAGCATTCTGCTAATACCTCTCCCTATACAACCAAGCATTCTGCTAATACTTCTCCCTGTACAACCAAGCATTCTGCTAATACCGCTCCCTATACAACCAAGCCTTCTGCTAATACCTCTCCCTATGAAACCACACATTCTGATAATACCT
Source organism: Pelodytes ibericus (assembly GCA_036172795.1). Taxonomy (NCBI): domain Eukaryota; kingdom Metazoa; phylum Chordata; class Amphibia; order Anura; family Pelodytidae; genus Pelodytes; species Pelodytes ibericus. The sequence continues at coordinate 77,988,433 of CM069865.1, read as the reverse complement.
CTCCCTATACAACCAAGCATTCTGCTAATACCTCTCCCTATACACCCAAGCATTCTGCTAATACCTCTCCCTATGAAACCACACATTCTGCTAGCATTTCCTGCTGCTCTATTACATTATCTGACTACCTTTAAGTCCTCTGAAATGATTATTCCCAAATCCCTTTTGAGGTTTAGGGCACAGCATCCATTTGCTAAAAGCCTTGCAAATCTGATGCACCTACCTGGGTTAAAATAAAAAATGATATTGAGCAAGTCCTGGTCGCCCCATGTGATGTAGTTTTTATACTTCTGGTATAATGGATGCAGCATTTCCTCCCAGGTCAAGCCGGCTGGGATCATGTTATTCTGAGAAGAAAGACAAACAACAAAGTGAAGCAAGATCCACTGGTTTCAGGGACGTCAAGGCTTTGCGTGTACCCGGGGGCGCTGTCAGGATTCTAGTGTGAGCAAATTAGTTCCAGCAAAAGTCCCTAGAAAATGAGCTGTGCGATGTATCTTATTGAGAACATGTCTCGTTTTTCATTTTCTCTTTCTGGATAATCTCTGCTGAGAGGCTGCTCAATGTGCGCACGTCCACCTCACTTTATATCATAAATCGCCAAAACCCAGTACAATCATAACCAAAACCTCCTGTATTTTAGTTAACTACAGAACACAAAACAGGATCCAATAGTATCAAGAATTGTCACAATGTAACTGAATCACTGGCTGTCTCGCTAAAAAAATTATTATATTATAAAGAGACGTTAAAGATTATTTTAATTCCTAGAGGAAATCTTTGTAATGGGGGGAAAAAAAATGCAATTGAATCAGTTGTTTTAACACCCTATTGACATGTCGATCTTAGTTCGATCGCAAAAAAAATAACAACCCCCAAACTGAAATAAGATTCCTGCCAATCCCACAAGGATACAATGGCCAGGGCGCGTCTAGGATCAGGGGCCAACGGAGCATTGATAGGAAAGATAAGTGGAAACATATGGCTTTTGTTACCCAATAGGTCTGTTTTGGTCAGGGTGTCCCAAGGAGAGGGTTAGAAACCTAACATAACAGTCCGATCTGCTACAGCCCACCGAGGCTAATTTGGATAATACAATGGAAATATATCCCATGTCTTAAAAGTCATTATGTCACCTAAAAATGTTTAACCCATGAATGAAGAGAATAAAAAAAACAAGACAAAAAGATAAAACATGAGCCATATATTGTATAAATTAAGAGAAAAATGTGATTGAAAGGTTGGTTAAGGGTCTCCTGTTGATGACATCACCTTGTGGCTTGAGATGCAAATAAACTATGTTCAAAGGGAAGTGTGTAATTTGCATATCAAGCCACAAAGTGACATCATCAATAGGAGACACCACAGACACATTGGAAACATGTCTACTAAGACAATGTACAGATCACTTTTGGCAACTAATTCTCTACAGTCACCATATAAAAACAGGAGGGGGGGGGGAGGGGGGGTATCCTAAGTATGTATCTTTGTTCTTGCCATTTTAAAATCCAGTTTGAGCCCAAGGTGCAAGAGGAACACAATGCGTCAATAAAGTAATTTGGTGCAAGATCTTTTGTTTAAATAGTTTTTTTTTTTTTTTATTTCTTACCTTAAAATGGGTTTTCCTGATCCGTGTCAAGTTCATCAGCATCACCCCGGAGTTCACTCCAGTTGTTCCGTAAAACGTGTGTCGGGCGAATCGACTGTACCAGCCAATCTTTGGGATCTCATGCTCCGGCGCCATCGCCGCCAGCTGCGTGTTGTTAAATTGGCGCAGGAAAGCCCAGAGGTCGTCCAGAGGCCTCAGAAACAAAACGTCGGTGTCCACGTACAGTAGGGAGTCCACGTCTTGCAAGATCATCTGTCCACCGAGAGAACCACACGAATGTTAGAGGCTGGGGCGTAACGCTCGGCATCATGTGAGTACCTGCCCATTGATGAGCGCTAGGTTTAGCCAAAGCATTCAAGCTCTGGCTGAACTATAACTCCTGTGACATTCAGCCAGACATCAGCTGGACAAGTCTAGCTGGGTTTCCTTAACTGCTGGGGGGCTACGGAGTGGCTGAATCATCTCAGCTATAGATGTTGGCTTGTGACAGTGGCAGATAATACATTAAAAAATACTGGGAATAGCAAACTACATATCTAATGATGACAGGACTGAACTAATGGTCAATTCTGGGGCAATGTTCCATAAGTGATGTAATCAGCGGGAACATTCAATTGGTCTCCATGGTGACTGCAGAACATTCCATTGGTCTCCATGGTGACTGCAGAATATTCCATCGGTCTCCATGGTGACTGCAGAACATTCCATCGGTCTCCATGGTGACTGCAGAACATTCCGTCGGTCTCCAAGGTGACTGCAGAACATTCCGTCGGTCTCCATGGTGACTGCAGAACATTCCATCGGTCTCCAAGGTGACTGCAGAACATTCCATCGGTCTCCATGGTGACTGCAGAACATTCCATCGGTCTCCATGGTGACTGCAGAACATTCCATCGGTCTCCATGGTGACTGCAGAACATTCCATCGGTCTCCAAGGTGACTGCAGAACATTCCATCGGTCTCCATGGTGACTGCAGAACATTCCATTGGTCTCCATGGTGACTGCTCCACTTTTAGAACCTTGCTCCAGAATTTACTTCTTACCAATAAGCCGCCAGTGAATCATGGTCAGTTGACAGCTAGAGTTGCAAAACTTAGAACCTATCCAGCTCGGCTATTTTGGTCTGTCACTTGATTAATTTCCCTGTCTATGTTTTCCAACTACTTGAAAAAAAAAAAAACATACAGTTACTTCCCCAAGAGTCACCAGCCACCAGTGCCATATGAGATCACACTCTGTATTAGTTTGGTTCGCCCTCACCTGTCGCTACTCCTGGGTCGTGATCAACAGCTTATTAAAAACCCCAAATATCTCTTGTGAAAAAGCAAAAACAAGAGGTAAAGGAATTATATTTTCAGCTTTTTAAAAATATATATCTTTCACCGCAAATTGCTTTTTCTATATTGTTTTCATGTAATAAACAACGAGGGTTTAAGGTCATGTGCCCCCTGGTGGAAATCCAATAATTTACAAGACGCCTGGCTGCTTCTAATAGCACTGGGACTAATTACTTTCACTTTAGTGTCTCAGAATTCATTTGGGGAAAATGCAGGTAATGGATATTGCCGGCCCCATGTAGATACTGAATGTTTCTTCATCATGCATTGTTTCGGATCTGTAAGGGGATGGAGATCAGATTCTCTTTTATCTACGATTATCTGCATTATTCCACCTGTATTAAATATGTCCTTCTATACCTTTATATCTGTTCCAGCCCTCCCCATAACAAGAACGCTTTACACATATAAGTCTGGAGAATCTGCCTTTTTTTTACCTGGGCAGCTGACTCTACTGCATTTTGCAAGATTTGACTGACCACTTTTTGTTGATGCCCCTATTTTAGCCTCTAAACCTATTCTCCCTAATCCCCATCCGTCCCCACCAAGCTTTCAGCAGGAGTCCGTCTTTCTAAAGGATCTGAAAGATGAGGAATGGTGGAGATCAGTGCTGCCATTAGGGGGGCTGCAGGCATGTCTGTGAGCTGCACTCTCACTCTCTGACCATGTTCTGAGGTCAGAGTGTTGGGTCACATGACCATGCCCTGGTGTGCAATGTGGGCGCTGGGCCATTCCCTGGTGTGCAATGTGGGTGCTGGGGCAAGTCCTTTGGATGCAATGTGGATGCTGGGGCAAGTCCTGGGTGTGCAATATGGGTGCTGGCTGGGTTAAGTCCTAGGTGGGCATTGTGAGTGCTGTAGCATGTCATGGGTGTGCAATGCTGGTTCTGGACTGTGCAATGCTGGTCCTGGGTGTGCAATCGTGGTGTTGGAAGGAGCATGTCCTGGGTGGGCAATCTGGGCTCTGACCCTCAATCACTTTCCTGTTACCTATATAATAACAAAGTGTTTTGCCAGTATAGTCTCTCGTTTTGAAGTACAAACTTTTAATGCTACTATTACTTAAGCTAATGGTGCTCATTTCATCTCCCTTGGGTGAGCCAACCCTGCCAGGAATTGAAGCTGCAACCCTGAGAATGAGTTCATTAGCCCACTGAGCTATCTTACCAGCCATCTATATTCCATGCTCATTCTTCTGGCTATTAATGCCCACCTGTACAAACCCTCTCCCCTTCATTCTTCTCCCTCCCACCTCATCTTTTCACAATCTATGTAAAATGAATGGGAAATCTGACTCCAAAATGTCCGCTATTTGGACATGCACCTACATTATTCACAATGAACTTTTATTTTCTCAGTGGCATTTGCTCCCCCCCTCTGGTCAGAACTGTCCCTTTTGCCCTATTAATAAGTGGAAAGGTTTTATTTCTAGGTGACGGGTTATCATAGACAAACAGGCAAAAAAAATGTATTTGCTCTGGATCAAAAGGCAGCCAACACCAAGCTCTTCAACTGCTGTTGAAGTACAACTCCCAGAATCCTCAGCCTGGTTTTCCTTCTGTCATTATTCCCCCCCAAATTCCAACTGAAGTTTAAGTTCAGCAGAGCAAGGGTCTCATGCATTTTTAGTCCATACCACATTTTGTGGCAGAGCTTGCCTGTAACTTCCCAGGATACCTTGCTTTTAAAACCCTATGAATACTGTATAACCGAGGCCCTTTCATGATTACTTAGTCGGAAGATTTCTAAACAGAGAGAATAGGTTGGATGAGAGTCAGAAAGAGGAAAAAATTGTAATAAATAAGAACCAAAAATTCCCGGAGGCAGATTGGAAACATACAAAGTCCAAGATGTTCCAGATCAAGGTTTCTTACATCTGCCACGAGATCGGATTGCGGAAAAGGATAGAAATAAATTATTTAAAAAAATATATATATATAAAAAAAGGGTTTATGAAAACCAGGTGTCTCTCTTACCGGAAGAAAAAGGCGTTGTGCAGCACAGGGTTTAAAAAGTTTCTTCCATTCCTCGGTGTCCCCGACTGAAAAGGTAATTGGGTAGATGTTGTATTTGAACTTTCTGGAGGCGAGGCGGGGCCATTCTTTAAGCTTTTTTTTTTTTTTTTTAGGGAAACAAACAACAACAAAAAAAAGAGACGGATTAATTCATCTGCCTGACCTCCTCCTTGGGAGAGATTATTTTGGTTTCACTGCAGATAAATAAAGGGTCTTTTCATGACAAAAAAGTCGAGAATAGTGTGAGGAGGTCAACTTTGACTTTAAAAGACCTCCTAAGACTACCTCCTCACGCTATTCACTAAAAAAAACTCAACTTCCGTCTCCCGCACCTCACCAAAGTCCATCTCCTTCTCCCATCTCGAACTCCCTTCAGTGAAAAGCAATAAAAATTCACTAAAAGCCGAAGGGAGTTCGAATTGGGAGACCCCTCCCCCTTGGCTATACCAGGTCCCAGGGGGTCAAATGGCCCCCAGAACCTCTAACACCTTAACATGTATAGATTGAAGGAAAGACGTAACAGGGGGGATATGATAGGAACATTTATATACATAAAGGGTATCAACACAGTAAAGGAAGAGAGTATATTTAAAGGAAAACTACCACAACTAGAGGACATAGTCTTAAATAAGAGGGGCAACGATTTAAATGTAATATCAGGAAGTATTACTTTACTGAGAGGGTAGTGGATGTATGGAATAGCCTGCCAGCAGAAGTGGTAGAGGTTAATACAGTGAAGGAGTTTAAGCATTCATGGGATAGGTATAAGGCTATCCTAGATATAAGATAAGGCCAGGGACTAATGAAAGTATTACTTTACTGAGAGGGTAGTGGATGCATGGAATAGTCTTCCAGTAGAAGTGGTAGAGGTTAATACAGTGAAGGAGTTTAAGCATGCGTGGGATAGGTATAAGGCTATCCTAGATATAAGATAAGGCCAGGGACTAATGAAAGTATTACTTTACTGAGAGGGTAGTGGATGCATGGAATAGTCTTCCAGTAGAAGTGGTAGAGGTTAATACAGTGAAGGAGTTTAAGCATGCGTGGGATAGGTATAAGGCTATCCTAGATATAAGATAAGGCCAGGGACTAATGAAAGTATTACTTTACTGAGAGGGTAGTGGATGTATGGAATAGTCTTCCAGTAGAAGTGGTAGAGGTTAATACAGTGAAGAGGTTTAAGCATGCATGGGATAGGTATAAGGCTATCCTAGATATAAGTTAAGGTCAGGGACTAATGAAAGTATTACTTTACTGAGAGGGTAGTGGATGTATGGAATTGCCTTCCAGTAGAAGTGGTAGAGGTTAATACAGTGAAGGAGTTTAAGCATGCATGGGATAGGTATAAGGCTATCCTAGATATAAGATAAGGCCAGGGACTAATGAAAGTATTACTTTACTGAGAGGGTAGTGGATGCATGGAATAGTCTTCCAGTAGAAGTGGTAGAGGTTAATACAGTGAAGGAGTTTAAGCATGCGTGGGATAGGTATAAGGCTATCCTAGATATAAGATAAGGCCAGGGACTAATGAAAGTATTACTTTACTGAGAGGGTAGTGGATGTATGGAATAGTCTTCCAGTAGAAGTGGTAGAGGTTAATACAGTGAAGAGGTTTAAGCATGCATGGGATAGGTATAAGGCTATCCTAGATATAAGATAAGGTCAGGGACTAATGAAAGTATTACTTTACTGAGAGGGTAGTGGATGTATGGAATTGCCTTCCAGTAGAAGTGGTAGAGGTTAATACAGTGAAGGAGTTTAAGCATGCATGGGATAGGTATAAGGCTATCCTAGATATAAGATAAGGCCAGGGACTAATGAAAGTATTACTTTACTGAGAGGGTAGTGGATGTATGGAATAGTCTTCCAGTAGAAGTGGTAGAGGTTAATACAGTGAAGGGGTTTAAGCATGCATGGGATATGTATAAGGCTATCCTAGATATAAGATAGGGAACTGGGGACTAATAAAAGTATTTAGAACATTGGGCAGACTAGATGGACCGAATGGTTCTTATCTGCCGACACATTCTATGTTTCTATGTTTTCTATGTTAGGGAATACCATTCAGCGAGGTCGCGACGAGGCACCCGAGAAGGGTGGGGGAGGCCAGTATGTCAGAGGCTGGAGGCCGAGATTAGTGCTATAGAGCTAAATGATAACAAAATAAATAACATTTATCATTGTTAGACTCACCTTACGCTCAAAATCCGGTTTTAAAGAGTCCTCTGCAAAGATGTGAAACTGAATCCTTTTCAGGCTAAAGAGTATGGCCGATTTCAGCATCGTAACCGTCTCCTCCAGTCGATCCCCGCAGGTTACCACTGCAAGGTGCATCCATTCCTCTGGCGCGGTCAGTCTTTTTCTCTGCTCCTGGACTCTGCAGACGGAAGTGAAGCATGTTATCAGGGTCACAGACTGCAAGGGAGGAAGTCCTGTCTGCGGCCCACCGATAACTGGAGGACAGGGGGGGATTTGTGCTCCACATTCCCTTGTATTCGTAAGATAGGAAACTAGAGGGTTTGAATATCAAACTGAAGGCCAAAGTAGCTCAGTTGGAAAATAAACTCTCGGCTACTTTGGTTTTAAGTTTGAAATTCCCATCTCAGATCCCTGCAATTCTTTATTTATTGAGAAGACCCTTACGTCAAATCAGCTGACAGCTTAGTAATCAGAAACCAGATGGTGCTCGATTTACTGCTGTGGAGCTCTGTGATACACTCACACATGCAGGTTACTGCAGTTTTATTGCAGTGGAGCTCTGCATTACACACACTGCACGTTACTGAGAGCTTTATTGCTGTGGGGCTCTGTGTTATGCCCACACACTGCATACTACTATGGATTGCTGTGGAGCTCTGTGTTATGCTCACACACTGCACATTACTGTACGTTTTATTGCTGTGGGGCTCTGTGTTATGCTCACACACTGCACAATACTGAGAGTTATAGCTGTGTGGCTCTGTGTTATGCTCCCATACTGCACATTACTGAGTATTATTGCTGTGAGGCTCTGTGTTATGCTCACACACCGCACATTACAGAGTATTATTGCTGTGGGGCTCTGTGTTATGCTCACACACTGCACATTAGAGAGTATTATTGCTGTGGGGCTCTGTGTTATGCTCACACACTGCACATTACTGAGTGTTATTGCCGTGGGACTCTGCGTTATGCTCACACACTGCACATTACTGAGTATTATTGCTGTGGGGCTCTGTGTTATGCTCACACACTGCACATTACTGAGTATTATTGCTGTGGGGCTCTGCGTTATGCTCACACACTGCACATTACTGAGTATTATTGCTGTGGGGCTCTGCGTTATGCTCACACACTGCACATTAGAGAGTATTATTGCTGTGGGGCTCTGTGTTATGCTCACACACTGCACATTACTGAGTGTTATTGCCGTGGGACTCTGCGTTATGCTCACACACTGAACATTACTGAGTATTATTGCTGTGGGACTCTGCGTTATGCTCACACACTGCACATTACTGAGTATTATTGCTGTGGGGCTCTGTGTTATGCTCACACACTGCACATTACTGTAAGTTTTGTATCTCTGAACCCTGTGCTACGTATCAAGCAACCTGAGCAAAATATAAACCACAAAATGTGACAGCTGTAAGATGTATCTATTATACACTGCAAATGTAAACCCTAAATGTGTTCTGTCCCTTTAAACACCCTTCCTATAGTATTGGCTTTTAACTATTTAATGTCAAGGCAGGGTGCTCCTGGAGTTTGGTCCACACCTCTCCTGTCATAGCTGCGTTGGTGTATTGTTTGTGTGTTAATACGTTATAATATAAAAACAATAACCATTTGATTTCCTGTCTGTCTTGGCATGTGTTGCCATGATGTTCATCTCAGTGCCGAGCCATTTCACCAAGGGTGTAAGTTACAAACAGGAAGAACCTGCCTGAAAAACAAGGCAAAGCCTGAAAGATAACACCCGTCAACATTTCTCTTCTCCCTTGTGTGGTTTTTTTTTTTCTGGGGGTAGCAGAGGCACACACCAGACAAGCCAAAAGACTTGCTTTTCCCACAGAAACCCTCAAGTTACAGCGCTACCACCCCTGCAAGGGATTCTGGGTAGGCACATTTATAAATAAGGCGAACAATGATCACCTTTTTTGTCTCTAGATCCACTTTATCCATCCGTGTTTGTCTGTATCCAAAATAAACCTTCCCTTGTTCTCCAACAAGCAGGGAAGGGCTAATAACTTGGAAATTAATATGAGGTGGCCTTTATAATACTTAAAAAAAAGAGTTACATTTAAAAATAAAAAAAAGTTTTATAATATATATATATATTATACATACACATTATATATTTGTTTATAAGATAATACTGGGGGAAAAACAACTATTATTGGTTAATTCTACCTAGCTGATTTATATGTGGTACATGTGTTTTAATTTTAATATATATATTGTGACATGCACTGAGTTTTACTTCTTCTGTAGTTTTACATTGAAAATAATTAAACCGGGGCTTCCAAATTCTGTCACAGCCAGTGAGAAGGGCACATAAATCTATTATATTTTAATTGCTGTTTTTAGGAGACACAAAGTGGTACTTCCTAAGTCTTACCCCAGCAGGAGCTTGGGGGGGGGGGGGGGGAGTTTAGAGTGTCAGCTCTGCCGCGTATGCGTGGACTGCATGGTCGCTCACACTGGTAGCTGCTGTCTTATATTCCGGAGAGGGATTGAGCTTTTACATCCCGCAGAGCTCTACTTCTGAATAGCGGGATTGCCTCCCAAAAATCAGGACTGTCCCGGGCGAGACAGGACAGTTGGGAGGCATGAAAACAAAGGAAAACTGATAAGGCAGATCTGTTTCTTTTGCTTTGAATTTACATACAGTATTATTTTTTCGACATTAAATGGAACTGTTCCTTTAACTCTTGTGATGTAATAAAAAATATACCTTTTGGGATTGAATGGCGCCAGTATATTTATCACATCAGTAAGAGACTTTAAAAGGCTTAGGTCTTAATTAAATCCCAGTTTCTCTGGAACATTCATATTTAATGAGCTCATTTAGCCAAATAGCTATTTACCTTACAGCTTTTCAATGTAACACCCTGAATTATTAAATGTTACGCATGTATTCTTTACATACACAGTTTCTTTATTCAGACCCCGTTAAATGGACTCTGTCCCCTAAACATTGCTTACACTGTGAATGTAGAGAATACAAAACTGGTGAAAAAATGATCTATACGTTGTGTTAAAAAAAATGTCAACAGATGCAGAAAATAAGAGAAAAATAGGTGTTCAATGTTGTCTCCTCCTTATGACATCACCTGTGGCTTGATATGCAAATTACATATTTCCCATTGAAAATTAGTTCATTTGCATATCAAGCCACAGGTGATGTCATAAGGAGGAGACACCACAGACCCTTTTTAAATATATATATATATATCTTATTTTCACATTTGCATGCAATTTAACACAATATATAGATCAATTTTGAGAGTTTTTTTATTATCTACATTTAGAGTACATTAACATTAATTTATATAGAGGCACTATATAAATAGCACTTAGTACAGAGCATTTCGGGGGACGACATACTAAGTTAGATGAACAAAAACAGACTGATACATGCATAGTTGCCAACATCGGCCATGTTTCCAGGGACACATATGTGTTCCACATGCTGCAGAAAGAGCATGCAAAGTGCAGCCCGGCAGTATGTAGGATGGATACACGCACAGACACAATCCAATTAATTAATCATGGCAGGTCCTATGAGATCTCCACCCTGATTAATTAATTGGCTTGTGTCTGTGCGTACATCCATCCTACATACTGCCGGGCTGCACGTTGCATGCTCTTTCTGCAGCATGTGGAACAAATGTGTGTCCCTGGAAACATGGCCGATGTTGGCAACTACATCCGTAAGGCAGAGAGCCTTGCTCGCAGAGCTTACAATCTAGTAGGGGATGTGAGACAGTATACGCAATGTTTGGACAGAGTACCTAAGTACTCTTTGACTCATGGAGTCAATGATGGTCTAGTTCGCAAGTGCGGTGAGGTCTGTGTTAGAGCACCAGAGACTCGGCTCTTAGACCGCTAGATTCTACCAATGTAAGAGATGAAAAGGGGAGTTTTACTAGTATTGGAAGGGCCCATAATGGCTCAACCCTGCCCAACCTGCTCGTTAGAGATTTTATAAGATGTCATAGTGTCCAAAAAAAGTTAATCCTTTTTTTACTCAATACTTAAAGACCAAGCAAGTGTAAACATGACACTTACATTCACAATTTAAACAATGTTTAGGCGAGTCCCTTCAAATAAATCTTAAATTTAACAAAATATCACCTACCACAGTCCAAAAAAATAATTCATAGTGGAGATGTAATATTCCTTGTCTGTCTGTTCAGAAATGACACATGATAAACAGCTTGTCTAAACAGATGTGAGCCAAGGAGAAATTTATAGACGAGTAATTGATTGAACTGCCACAGGGAAAATGGATACAAATGTGTTTTTTGATTTTTCTTATTCCCACTTGGTAACTGTTAGAATAAAAAAGACTGTGCACAAAATTGCAGTGGATTATAGATCTTTTTATCGGGAGACTTTTTTTTTATTTTCCTGCAGGTATTTTGTTTGACGCGACCCCCTCAATCAAATTAGCTTTTTCGCTAGAGGGCTGTCGTTTGGGATTCTGAAGGGACTTTGACCAGACTGCTCCAATGTATAATAAATATATATATTTTTTTTACCATAGTAAGTTTTTTTTTAGAGCAAAAGCTTTTTATCTGACTGATCACATAGTGCAAAAAAATGATATTATGTTCTATTGAAAGATTGCATCTGGTGTAGGTAAATAAAATAGAAATACTTTAATGAAGTAAAAGAAATAAAGTACATTACTGAGTGCTCTTTGCGTGTTTATCTCTATCAGGAGGCTGACATGTTTAGAATCCTGGGTAATATGAATGAAGATCTGACCCAAGATTCTAAACAACATGTCTGCCTCCTGATAGAACCAAATGGGGCAACAAGGGCTCAATACAGTACTTTATTTGTATTGCTTCGTTGATACTTTCTTACAATTAACTAGAATTTTTTTTTTTTTTGTCCTTTAAATTTGAAAAGGGGCAGTAGTAGCTCACACACCTTAGCACATAGCAATTAAGATTAATCACTTGGAAGACCCTAGACCCAAAAAAGTTTTATTTTTATCATGTATGACAACTTTATAAGTTGGGAAGTGTAATCTTTTTCTGTATAAAAATCTATATTTTGCCTAGGTTAGGGATATCGACCATGACGGACAACGTAGCTGTAACTCTATCCGGGTTGTATGGAAGTCACACCCTGTGGCCACAGGCCTTTTGGTAAAATGAGGATATTATTATGGACACTATTGTCTATCAAACCAAAATCTGGAGACTTTGCATTAAGCTGATTCTGTGTTGGGGAAAAAAAAATGAGAAAATGAGAAAAATCACACAATGAACTGGAATATATCAGATGTCAGTACATCTCAGACCCCAGAGATATCTGGAGGCATTACAGGTCAAATGACAGATTTGGAAAAGTTAAATAAGCTGTTCTCCTGGCCAACAAACATGAAGGGAAGGGTACAGAATCTGGCCGGGTGATAAGTAACTCATCTCAACAGTCCAAAACTAGAAACTAAACAGTCCCACTGTTGTCTCGTACTGTTACAAAAAACACAAAATTAAAGCTTGATTGCCTCCAGACATGGTAAAGATATACAGACATTAAAAAGGACACTCCAAGCATCAAACCAAGTTTAATGGAACTGGTAGTAACTAATTTGGTCACCACCTTCCTATGTTTAATTTTGGTCATCTACAGTGGCTGTACAGATTAAAGAGACTCTGTCACCTAAACATTGCTTATACTGTGGCTGTACAGATTATCTAGTTTAGCATCTATCATGCTTAAACTCTGGCCTTATCTTATATCTAGGATAGCCTTATACCTATCCCACACATGCTTAAACTCCTCTTAACCTCTACCACTTCTACTGGAAGACTATTCCATGCATCCACTACCCTCTCAGTAAAGTAATACTTTCATTAGTCCCTGGCCTTATCTTATATCTAGGATAGCCTTATACCTATCCCATGCATGCTTAAACTCCTTCACTGTATTAACCTCTACCACTTCTACTGGAAGGCTATTCCATACATCCACTACCCTCTCAGTAAAGTAATCCTTTCATTAGTCCCTGACCTTATCTTATATCTAGGATAGCCTTATACCTATCCCATGCATGCTTAAACTCCTTCATTGTATTAACCTCTACCACTTCTACTGGAAGACTATTCCATACATCCACTACCCTCTCAGTAACGTAATACTTTCATTAGTCCCTGGCCTTATCTTATATCTAGGATAGCCTTATACCTATCCCACGCATGCTTAAACTCCTTCACTGTATTAACCTCTACCACTTCTACTGGAAGACTATTCCATGCATCCACTACCCTCTCAGTAAAGTAATACTTTCATTAGTCCCTGGCCTTATCTTATATCTAGGATAGCCTTATACCTATCCCATGCATGCTTAAACTCCTTCACTGTATTAACCTCTACCACTTCTACTGGAAGACTATTCCATACATCCACTACCCTCTTAGTAAAGTAATACTTTCATTAGTCCCTGGCCTTATCTTATATCTAGGATAGCCTTATACCTATCCCATGCATGCTTAAACTCCTTCACTGTATTAACCTCTACCACTTCTACTGGAAGACTATTCCATGCATCCACTATCCTCTCAGTAAAGTAATACTTTCATTAGTCCCTGGCCTTATCTTATATCTAGGATAGCCTTATACCTATCCCATGCATGCTTAAACTCCTTCACTGTATTAACCTCTACCACTTCTACTGGAAGACTATTCCATGCATCCACTATCCTCTCAGTAAAGTAATACTTTCATTAGTCCCTGGTCTTATCTTATATCTAGGATAGCCTTATACCTATCCCATGCATGCTTAAACTCCTTCACTGGATTAACCTCTACCACTTCTACTGGAAGACTATTCCGTACATCCACTACCCTCTCAGTAATGTAATACTTTCATTAGTCCCTGGCCTTATCTTATATCTAGGATAGCCTTATACCTATCCCATGCATGCTTAAACTCCTTCACTGTATTAACCTCTACCACTTCTACTGGAAGACTATTCCATACATCCACTACCCTCTCAGTAAAGTAATACTTTCATTAGTCCCTGGTCTTATCTTATATCTAGGATAGCCTTATACCTATCCCATGCATGCTTAAACTCCTTCACTGTATTAACCTCTACCACTTCTACTGGAAGACTATTCCATGCATCCACTACCCTCTCAGTAAAGTAATACTTTCATTAGTCCCTGGCCTTATCTTATATCTAGGATAGCCTTATACCTATCCCATGCATGCTTAAACTCCTTCACTGTATTAACCTCTACCACTTCTACTGGAAGACTATTCCATACATCCACTACCCTCTTAGTAAAGTAATACTTTCATTAGTCCCTGGCCTTATCTTATATCTAGGATAGCCTTATACCTCTCCCATGCATGCTTAAACTCCTTCACTGTATTAACCTCTACCACTTCTACTGGAAGACTATTCCATACATCCACTACCCTCTCAGTAAAGTAATACTTTCATTAGTCCCTGACCTTATCTTATATCTAGGATAGCCTTATACCTATCCCATGCATGCTTAAACTCCTTCACTGTATTAACCTCTACCACTTCTACTGGAAGACTATTCCATACATCCACTACCCTCTCAGTAAAGTAATCCTTTCATTAGTCCCTGACCTTATCTTATATCTAGGATAGCCTTATACCTATCCCATGCATGCTTAAACTCCTTCACTGTATTAACCTCTACCACTTCTACTGGAAGACTATTCCATGTATCCACTACCCTCTCAGTAATGTAATACTTTCATTAGTCCCTGGCCTTATCTTATATCTAGGATAGCCTTATACCTATCCCATGCATGCTTAAACTCCTTCATTGTATTAACCTCTACCACTTCTACTGGAAGACTATTCCATACATCCACTACCCTCTCAGTAAAGTAATACTTTCATTAGTCCCTGGCCTTATCTTATATCTAGGATAGCCTTATACCTATCCCATGCATGCTTAAACGCCTTCACTGTATTAACCTCTACCACTTCTACTGTAAGTCTATCCCATGTAATAATAATCAATGCTTCATATAGATATATACCTGTATACAGGTGATATTTGTTACATTTTCCTATATGGCATTCCTCTGAAGGTATTCCCGTCTGAGTGGAGCTTTTGATGTCATTTCTTAATGTCCCGTTAATTCTGCCTTTGCAGATAACTTTCCTTGCTGTCATGATCAACCAAAAAGGGATTTAGACTTAGAAACTCTGTGACAAGGTCTATTTCCAAATAAACAATAAAATATACATATATTCATGTAACCATGTCAAATGTAGTATTATATTGACTAATTATAGCATCCAAGCTTGTGGAGTTTACAGGAAGTTCTCCCAGGACTTTTACAATAAATCGCTCCCCTTCACCTGGCAGATTTCAATTTCAATCCAGATCTACTAGATAATGTCATGGGAGTTTTACACATACAATTTTAAAGTTAAGAAGTGCTATTTTGTGGATGTGGTTTGATTCCCATTCAGAATAACAGCGTATGTTACATAATAATCAGTTTGCCGGCCATAAAATGAGAGCTGGATTTTATTCACTTAATTCCAAAGTTGCCTCTGGGGCAGAGATGGGCAAAAGTATCGGTAACATCACTAAATTATTTATCTATGAGTCCAGTGAATATCCACCTTGGATACTGCTGGTATGATGGAGGGGGCTGTCCCCTTCTCTGGGCAGTCGTGTATCTTGGTTTTGTGCTGCCCTAGGCAGACAAAATTCGGGGCACCCAACCACCCACTCACATTGCACACCTACAACATGCCCCATAACCCACGCTGCACACACACAACATGCCCCATAACCAAAGCTGTACACACATTAAATGCCCAACCACCCCATTACATGCCCCATCACCCATGTTGCACACACATTAAATGCCCAATCACCCCATTACATGCCCCCATCACCCACATTGCATACACACTAAATGCCCCATCACCCTCATTACATGCCACCATCACCCTCATTACATACCCCAACCACGTCCATGATATGCCCCCATCACCCTGATTAATTGGAATGAGCTAAAGCTTGCTGAATGGTGGGGGAGTGAAAATGTTTGAAGCATCAGAAGTGTGCTTTAACACCCTCTGGCAAAGTGCCGCCCCAGGCGAGTGCCTTGTTTCGAAGATACACTACTGGCTCAGGGGTCCTAAGGTATGTATGAGGGCACTTGGGTTGTACACGATGCTCCCCCAGTTTAGTGAATAACCCCCACTGCTGATAGAATCCTTTATAAGATTTCAAGAGCCAGGGCTGGGAGACCACTATGGCTTTGTAAAAAAGGCCTCTGGCTACAATAACACCAACTCTACTAGCAGAATCTGATTATCCACTATACCTGTTGATCAAGGTTGGCACAGACAAGTGAGTTTCAGTGAAGTGAGATTTATGCCAACTGACAACCTTTTGGCAAGGCTCAAATTAAAATAATATATGCCCATTAAAAAAAGGGGGTCCTACGGGAGATCAATACATTACTGAATTCCACCAAATAGATTTATTAAACTGTCAGCAGATCTCTTTTTATGGTTTAATGATTTAATCTAACATCAAGAGCCATTAAAACTGGGCTTAAAATTCAACACAGCGTTATAAATACCATGTACTTTTACCTCCTGCCTGCTGAGCTGCTAATTCAACAGCGTTTGGCACCTATATCCAAAGACTTATAGTGATAACTGAGCTAAATCCAACTGTCCCTTCAAGTTAGATTGTAAGCTCAGCGGGACAGTGTTCTGGAATGTGACCCCCATGCAGGAGTGAGACAGTTTTAGCACTAATAAAGTCCACTTGCACTGGGCAAGGAGGGGGGCCAGTGTTTTAAAGCTTGTGGCTACCAGACTGTCACTTGCCGTTTAACCTCCTGTGTGCCAGACAGATGAGTTGGGCATCTGATGATCAGGGAGAGTTGGGTGCTATCTCCTGCAGACCAGATGATACCTGATGTTGCATTATTGTTAAGTGTAGTCAGTGGCAACGTTGGCCATCACTGAAATAGTGAAATGTTTACATTACCTGGCACTGGACCAGTTTGCCTTCTTGCCAGCCCTCTTCCTCTTCAGTTGGCTGTGCATGTGGGATTTGGGCTCCTGCACAGCCTTAAAGTGGCCGGGGGTGGGGGGCTGTGCCCCATTACCAGAGGGGGCTGGCACATTGGAGCTGTGGGTGCCTCTCAGAGGGGGCTGCTCTGCGTGTCCCAGGAACAGATAGAGGATCAGGATGCCCCCCAGGCACAGAAGGCTAGCCAGGAGCTTGCAGTGGATCCTCATGATGCAGGGTCCCTCATCCTGGGGTCTCAGCCCTGGGCGTTGGGGCTGTGTGCAGCATTGTGTGAGGTTTCTGCACCACGTATCAGGGCTGGGGGGGAGGGGAGAGAGGCAGGGACAGTGAGGGGTGGAGGGGAGAGGGGGGCAGGCACAAGGAAGAGCCTACCGGATTCCTGACACTAATCCCAGCAGGCAAGCTGACAGTGCTTCCCCTCCCATTACTCTCAGCCAGATCATTGTAACAATGTCAGCTGAGGCCCCTCGAGTGGTCCCCTGGATATTTTTAGCCCTCACTGCCAAACTCCCAGCCCTTGCCTTGCTACAACTCCCACCTCCCCCAGCCAGCCCCGATCCCTCCATTGCACGGGGATCATCAGAGTTGCATTCCAATACAGCATCTGTAGGGACCATCGTCAACACCAAGCAGTCTATTTGTTGGCTGATCATGATAGGAGTTGAGATTCCCTTTCTGAGCAGATTAGGAATCACTTTTGTCCAGCAATTTGTTTTTATTTCTTTTTTTTTTTTTTTTAAATAAAGTATAATCTGAATTTTGACTATTTTATCACATCCTTAGCCTTGCAGTGTGATCTGAAGCAGTGAGGGATTTCATTACTTTGGACAGGATTTAGGTTACCTAGCATGAATGGGTTTACTACATGATGGCCCCTTCCCAAAATATTAGATTACACCCCCCCTCCATCAAACCAGAATGATGATTCCTCCCCAGGTCTCTCTCTCTCTCTATTGTTTGAATGAAGACTTTTTAACTCTTTGAGCACCAGAGCTGTGTGTTTATCACTCACAGGATATAGTGGTGGAATATGCAATGATGCCATTTCATAGCTGCCAACATTGGCCATGTTTCCAGGGACACATATGTTTTTCCACATGCTCTGCCTTTTGCAATGAGTACAGAGTGACCCTGTGCTCAGGTAGGACTTTGCATACTGGAAGCCAGCAAGTTATCTGGTGGCCATCCTATGCACACATCAAACTCTCTGTGTAGAGCAATTTGGTAGTACAGGTTTAGAAATTGGGCAATCACCCTTGATTTCATTATTCGAGAGAACACAGACCATTTAGACACTGTAGCATTTCTATAGGTGTTATACTTAATATTACATCAAGTTAACATTTATTTATATATAGCGCCAACAATATACACACAGCGCATAGAAGGGAACTACATACAATGTTAGACGAACAGACGATGCATGAGGTCGAGAACCCGTTATTTGCTTTTTAAATATAAACACCATAGGGTCTGCTCAATACAGAGAGGATTACAGGGAACTGAGACAGGAATTTCCAAATTAAGGCCAGTGTAGACGAGTTGGAAATTTTTTCCAATGCAACTGAAAGGGAATTTTTTTTTTCCAACTTAGCTACTTTGGCTTTAAAGGACAACTACGCTTTATTTTTTTCACTAATATAGAAGCGCACATGAGAAAATTAATGGATGAACTGGCAGGTACTTTTCATAGGAGATGTCAGTTTATTCTCTGGCCGGTAGCTGCCATGTTTCCATGGGTAGCAGGCCGTCCGATCTGGTCGGCGACTGCCTCTCCCTGCTAGAGAAACACCCTCAACTAGGTCCCCTCTGCTGACCCCATGCAAAAACGGGTGATTTCCCTGCGCTAGACCCTTTCACACAGCTGACCAGTCAACGCATGCCAGGATCCAGATTGGCTGTGTCTCGGCTTTGAGACACAGCAGAGAGTAAAGCCGCGTGTATCTATTCAGGAGACTCAGGGCCTTTAAGGAAGCAAGGGTTTTTAAAAAAAAGATTAATTGTCCTTTAAATTTGAAATTCCCTGCAATTCTCTCTTTATTGAATAGACCCTTATTTGTTACTTTATTTCAAACATTTCAATGTTTCCTGTCTGCGGTTTGTTTATATTCTCTACAATACTTTCAATGTGCCATGTCAGCTAATGAGTTATAAAGGGCCAAACCGGCTGAGCATCTCCTGCCAGAAGGGCTCCATTGTCCCCCGTGTTATGTATTGTTAATTGTTTGAAGAATTAACAGTGCGTTTGGCAGAGACAACTCTGTGCTGGGGCAGGGCCTTTGTAGTCCACACAAAGTGTTGGTGTGAATATTTAATATAATTTATTGTTCCCGTAACAGACCCCCAAACAGAGGGGCCAGAATGGTGGGGAAAGAAAAGGACATATATATATATATATATATATATATATATATATATATATATATATGTTTCACAACAGTAGGTAGAAAGGATTGATCCAAACTAATAGTGCTGGATAATAGAGGGATGAGAGGATGTGACACTTTGGACATTATTCATGAATGAGGGAATTGACAAGAGAACTTAAAGATAATTCTGTCAACCTAAACACGGCTCACACTGTGAATGTAGAGAATGAAAAGTGATCTGTCCGTTGTACTAGCAGAATTGCAAGGAAATGCATAAAATAAGAGAAAATATGTTGCAAATGTGTCTGTGGTTTCTCCAACTTATGACATAACTCTGCCTGATATGCAAATGAACTCAATTATTTTCAACGGGAAATGTGTCATTTGCATATCAAGCCACAAGGTGATGTCATAAACATGAGACACATCAGACAAATATAAGCCAAATATTGCTCTTAATATTTTTTTTTTTTTGCACTTTTCCATGCAGATCTGCTAACACAATGTGTAGATCATTTTTCGTCGTTTTGTATTCTCTACATTTACACTTTGAGCAATGTGTAAGTTGACAGGGTCCCTTTAAGGCCAAAGTAGTCGAGTTGGACAAAATTAACCAGCTCAGTTGAAGACAGAGCTGATCTGGCTGAAGAGTCCGCACATGCTTGGCCAATCGCAGTGACTGCTTGCTTCTCACATCAGTCAGGCGCAGACCCCCTCAGTTGCATATATTATCGCTAGAGACTGCGAAGTTATGGCCCCCTCTATTTCTTAGATGCATCAATCACTCCATTTGCACTAAAAGTCAGCGAAAGGTTGCATGTTTCACAGTCAGCCATGGAAGATGCTGTTTGGAGGATAAAATGGCATGTAAATTAGAAAGTATGTGCCATTTTACCTGCACACTAATATAACGATAATTTGTATTTATATAGCGCTTTTCTCCCAGTGCTTTTTAGTTCATGGTCTTGGAATTAACTGAATTGGCAGCTGAAAAAATAAATATTTTTATTGCCCAATTGATTGTGCTAATTTATTGATTTCGGTAGGCTGGGTTGACCCTGCAGTAATTTGAGTCTCTATCTTTGGGGTTTGGACAAGCTCTGCAGTAAGGACATCTCACTAGGGCTTCTATACCTCTCACTTTTCCTTCTATAATAAAGTTTAGCGTCCCTGTAAAGAGGTTAGGGAGGGAGAGAGGAGATCTGTGCAGTGCTTCTGCGGAGATCACTGAAAGGTTGTGGAGCAGATCATCAACTGCTTTGCTCATCCATACTTTCCCAAGCATCCTTCTTTTTCGCAAGTTTAGGGTTAAACTGCTATCGCACAGTCCGGACTTTACCCTTGTGTACCCCAATTTTCTGGAACACTGGAGGAAAACTAATTCATGCGCGGTCGTTCTGACCCACGGAGGACACTCTCCCTTGCAAGCCCCGCCCCACGCGTCCAATGATGGATCAGAGCAATTAAGTATCTCACAACTAAGTTTTGTCCCCTCTGTCAGCATCTCAAAGCAGCTAATATAATGTATATGATCCTTAGAGATTGACATATTAGCATTAGGTGTAAGATCTACATTAGCTATAAGTTTGAATCAATAATCTGTCATCTGGTTTGCTTTAACCATGGGAGTTTTTCTGTAATATAAGCACAAACACATTTTTTTTTTAATTGTTCCTTACATGGCCTCCACGTGACCCACGAAACATTAAATGAACTCGTAAAACGATAAAAAAAAAACGATAAAAATCGATACCGGGGCAAAACAGCCACGTTGGCTTTAAAACAGAAATATGATTCCGAGAAACATCTGGTTTGTTTAAAGTGCTTTGGAAAGATCATTTGAGCTCAAATCATTTCTGGCGCGCGGCAGCTGTGGCTGAATATATTGCGTCTTTCTGCGCTTACGTGTGAAGTGAGCTGCGTAAAATAGGCTTTGGGGGCGCTAAGGCCCCAGAAGTTGAAATACAACCTTGATTTTTCCCAAAGTAAATTAACCCACGCTGAGCTGTATTGGTGATACGATCGCTCGCTGTGAACTGGATTTATAACCAGAGACGGGAGAAAAACACTTTCTCGGTTTTTTGAGGCTGGCTCATTGGGCTCGGATTTGAAAAATTACCCAATTTTCTTAAAGGGGCTCTGCCAGGATCAAAAAAAATATATATATATCTATATTGTGTTAGCAGAATTGCATAAATTAGGAGAATAACATATTTTAAGTGAGTCTGTTGTGTCTCATGTCTATGACATCACCTGTGGCACGGTATGCAAATTAATGTATAGATCATTTCCAATCATTACTTTATTCTCCACATGCACAGTATAAGCAGTGCTTAGGTGACGCGCAGTATAAGCAGTGTTTGGGTGACGCGCAGTATAAGCA
Source organism: Pelodytes ibericus (assembly GCA_036172795.1). Classification (NCBI taxonomy): domain Eukaryota; kingdom Metazoa; phylum Chordata; class Amphibia; order Anura; family Pelodytidae; genus Pelodytes; species Pelodytes ibericus. Next base: position 77,966,441 of record CM069865.1, on the reverse strand, counting down.
GCGTTTAGGTGACGCGCAGTATAATCAGCGTTTAGGTGACGCGCAGTATATGCAGCGTTTAGGTGACGTGCAGTATAAGCAGCGTTTAGGTGACGCGCAGTATATGCAGCGTTTGGGGGACGCGCAGTAAATGCAGCGTTTAGGTGACGCGCATTATAAGCAGCGTTTAGGTGACACGCAGTATATGCAGCGTTTAGGTGACGCGCAGTATAAGCAGCGTTTAGGTGACGAGCAGTATAAGCAGCGTTTAGGTGATGTGCAGTATAAGCAGTGTTTAGGTGACACAGTCCCTTTCAGTATGGTATAAGCAGTGTTTAGGTGACACAGTCCCGTTCAGTATGGTATAAGCAGTGTTTAGGGGACACAGTCCCTTTCAGTATAGTATAAGCAGTGTTTAGGTGACACAGTCCATTCAGTATGGTATAAGCAGTGTTTAGGTGACACAGTCCCTTTCAGTATGGTATAAACAGTGTTTAGGTGACACGGTCCCTTTCAGTATGGTATAAGCAGTGTTTAGGTGACACGGTCCCTTTCAGTATGGTATAAGCAGTGTTTAGGTGACACAGTCCCTTTCAGTATGGTATAATTAGTGTTTAGGTGACACAGTCCCTTTCAGTATGGTATAAGCAGTGTTTAGGTGACACAGTCCCTTTCAGTATGGTATAAGCAGTGTTTAGGTGACACAGTCCCTTTCAGTATGGTATATGCAGTGTTTAGGTGACACAGTCCCTTTCAGTATGGTATATGCAGTGTTTAGGTGACACAGTCCCTTTCAGTATGGTATAAGCAGTGTTTAGGTGACACAGTCCCTTTCAGTATGGTATAAGCAGTGTTTAGGTGACACAGTCCCTTTCAGTATGGTATAAGCAGTGTTTAGGTGACACAGTCCCTTTCAGTATGGTATATGCAGTGTTTAGGTGACACAGTCCCTTTCAGTATGGTATATGCAGTGTTTAGGTGACACAGTCCCTTTCAGTATGGTATAAGCAGTGTTTAGGTGACACAGTCCCTTTCAGTATGGTATAAGCAGCGTTTAGGTGACACAGTCCCTTTCAGTATGGTATAAGCAGCGTTTAGGTGACACAGTCCCTTTCAGTATGGTATAAGCAGCGTTTAGGTGACACAGTCCCTTTCAGTATGGTATATGCAGCGTTTAGGTGACACAGTCCCTTTCAGAATGGTATATGCAGCGTTTAGGTGACACAGTCCCTTTCAGTATGGTATAAGCAGTGTTTAGGTGACACAGTCCCTTTCAGTATGGTATATGCAGTGTTTAGGTGACACAGGCCCTTTCAGTATGGTATAAGCAGTGTTTAGGTGACACAGTCCCATTCAGTATGGTATAAGCAGCGTTTAGGTGACACAGTCCCTTTCAGTATGGTATAAGCAGCGTTTAGGTGACACAGTCCCTTTCAGTATGGTATAAGCAGCGTTTAGGTGACACAGTCCCTTTCAGTATGGTATATGCAGCGTTTAGGTGACACAGTCCCTTTCAGTATGGTATATGCAGCGTATAGGTGACACAGTCCCTTTCAGTATGGTATAAGCAGTGTTTAGGTGACACAGTCCCTTTCAGTATGGTATAAGCAGTGTTTAGGTGACACAGTCCCTTTCAGTATGGTATAAGCAGTGTTTAGGTGACACAGTCCCTTTCAGTATGGTATAAGCAGTGTTTAGGTGACACAGTCCCTTTCAGCATGGTATAAGCAGTGTTTAGGTGACACAGTCCCTTTCAGTATGGTATAAGCAGTGTTTAGGTGACACAGTCCCTTTCAGTTAGGTATAAGCAGTGTTTAGGTGACACAGTCCCTTTCAGTATGGTATAAACAGTGTTTAGGTGACACAGTCCCTTTCAGTATGGTATATGCAGTGTTTAGGTGACACAGTCCCTTTCAGTATGGTATATGCAGTGTTTAGGTGACACAGTCCCTTTCAGTATGGTATAAGCAGTGTTTAGGTGACACAGTCCCTTTCAGTATGGTATAAGCAGTGTTTAGGTGACACAGTCCCTTTCAGTATGGTATAAGCAGTGTTTAGGTGACACAGTCCCTTTCAGTATGGTATATGCAGTGTTTAGGTGACACAGTCCCTTTCAGTATGGTATATGCAGTGTTTAGGTGACACAGTCCCTTTCAGTATGGTATATGCAGTGTTTAGGTGACACAGTCCCTTTCAGTATGGTATATGCAGTGTTTAGGTGACACAGTCCCTTTCAGTATGGTATAAGCAGTGTTTAGGTGACACAGTCCCTTTCAGTATGGTATATGCAGTGTTTAGGTGACACAGTCCCTTTCAGTATGGTATAAGCAGTGTTTAGGTGACACAGGCCCTTTCAGTATGGTATATGCAGTGTTTAGGTGACACAGGCCCTTTCAGTATGGTATATGCAGTGTTTAGGTGACACAGGCCCTTTCAGTATGGTATATGCAGTGTTTAGGTGACACAGTCCCTTTCAGTATGGTATATGCAGTGTTTAGGTGACACAGTCCCTTTCAGTATGGTATATGCAGTGTTTAGGTGACACAGTCCCTTTCAGTATGGTATAAGCAGCGTTTAGGTGACACAGTCCCTTTCAGTATGGTATAAGCAGTGTTTAGGTGACACAGTCCCTTTCAGTATGGTATAAGCAGTGTTTAGGTGACACAGTCCCTTTCAGTATGGTATAAGCAGTGTTTAGGTGACACAGTCCCTTTCAGTATGGTATATGCAGTGTTTAGGTGACACAGTCCCTTTCAGTATGGTATATGCAGTGTTTAGGTGACACAGGCCCTTTCAGTATGGTATAAGCAGTGTTTAGGTGACACAGTCCCTTTCAGTATGGTATATGCAGTGTTTAGGTGACACAGTCCCGTTCAGTATGGTATAAGCAGTGTTTAGGTGACACAGTCCCTTTCAGTATGGTATATGCAGTGTTTAGGTGACACAGTCCCTTTCAGTATGGTATATGCAGTGTTTAGGTGACACAGTCCCTTTCAGTATGGTATAAGCAGTGTTTAGGTGACACAGTCCCTTTCAGTATGGTATATGCAGTGTTTAGGTGACACAGTCCCTTTCAGTATGGTATAAGCAGTGTTTAGGTGACACAGTCCCTTTCAGTATGGTAAAAGCAGTGTTTAGGTGACACAGTCCCTTTCAGTATGGTATAAGCAGTGTTTAGGTGACACAGTCCCTTTCAGTATGGTATAAGCAGTGTTTAGGTGACACAGTCCCTTTCAGTATGGTATAAGCAGCGTTTTGGTAACACAGTCCCTTTCAGTATGGTATAAGCAGCGTTTAGGTGACACAGTCCCTTTCAGTATGGTATAAGCAGTGTTTAGGTGACACAGTCCCTTTCAGTATGGTATAAGCAGTGTTTAGGTGACACAGTCCCTTTCAGTATGGTAAATGCAGTGTTTAGGTGACACAGTCCCTTTCAGTATGGTATAAGCAGTGTTTAGGTGACACAGTCCCTTTCAGTATGGTATATGCAGCGTATAGGTGACACAGTCCCTTTCAGTATGGTATAAGCAGTGTTTAGGTGACACAGTCCCTTTCAGTATGGTATATGCAGTGTTTAGGTGACACAGTCCCTTTCAGTATGGTATAAGCAGTGTTTAGGTGACACAGTCCCTTTCAGTATGGTATAAGCAGTGTTTAGGTGACACAGTCCCTTTCAGTATGGTATAAGCAGTGTTTAGGTGACACAGTCCCTTTCAGTATGGTATAAGCAGTGTTTAGGTGACACAGTCCCTTTCAGTATGGTATAAGCAGCGTTTTGGTGACACAGTCCCTTTCAGTATGGTATAAGCAGCGTTTAGGTGACACAGTCCCTTTCAGTATGGTATAAGCAGTGTTTAGGTGACACAGTCCCTTTCAGTATGGTATAAGCAGTGTTTAGGTGACACAGTCCCTTTCAGTATGGTAAATGCAGTGTTTAGGTGACACAGTCCCTTTCAGTATGGTATAAGCAGTGTTTAGGTGACACAGTCCCTTTCAGTATGGTATAAGCAGTGTTTAGGTGACACAGTCCCTTTCAGTATGGTATAAGCAGTGTTTAGGTGACACAGTCCCTTTCAGTATGGTATATGCAGTGTTTAGGTGACACAGTCCCTTTCAGTATGGTATATGCAGTGTTTAGGTGACACAGTCCCTTTCAGTATGGTATAAGCAGCGTTTAGGTGACACAGTCCCTTTCAGTATGGTATAAGCAGCGTTTAGGTGACACAGTCCCTTTCAGTATGGTATAAGCAGCGTTTAGGTGACACAGTCCCTTTCAGTATGGTATAAGCAGCGTTTAGGTGACACAGTCCCTTTCAGTATGGTATAAGCAGCGTTTAGGTGACACAGTCCCTTTCAGTATGGTATAAGCAGCGTTTAGGTGACACAGTCCCTTTCAGTATGGTATAAGCAGCGTTTAGGTGACACAGTCCCTTTCAGTATGGTATAAGCAGTGTTTAGGTGACACAGTCCCTTTCAGTATGGTATAAGCAGTGTTTAGGTGACACAGTCCCTTTCAGTATGGTATAAGCAGTGTTTAGGTGACACAGTCCCTTTCAGTATGGTATAAGCAGTGTTTAGGTGACACAGTCCCTTTCAGTATGGTATAAGCAGTGTTTAGGTGACACAGTCCCTTTCAGTATGGTATAAGCAGTGTTTAGGTGACACAGTCCCTTTCAGTATGGTATAAGCAGTGTTTAGGTGACACAGTCCCTTTCAGTATGGTATAAGCAGTGTTTAGGTGACACAGGCCCTTTCAGTATGGTATATGCAGTGTTTAGGTGACACAGTCCCTTTCAGTATGGTATATGCAGTGTTTAGGTGACACAGTCCCTTTCAGTATGGTATAAGCAGCGTTTAGGTGACACAGTCCCTTTCAGTATGGTATAAGCAGTGTTTAGGTGACACAGTCCCTTTCAGTATGGTATATGCAGTGTTTAGGTGACACAGTCCCTTTCAGTATGGTATAAGCAGTGTTTAGGTGACACAGTCCCTTTCAGTATGGTATAAGCAGTGTTTAGGTGACACAGGCCCTTTCAGTATGGTATATGCAGTGTTTAGGTGACACAGTCCCTTTCAGTATGGTATAAGCAGTGTTTAGGTGACACAGTCCCGTTCAGTATGGTATAAGCAGTGTTTAGGTGACACAGTCCCTTTCAGTATGGTATAAGCAGTGTTTAGGTGACACAGTCCCTTTCAGTATGGTATATGCAGTGTTTAGGTGACACAGTCCCTTTCAGTATGGTATAAGCAGTGTTTAGGTGACACAGTCCCTTTCAGTATGGTATATGCAGTGTTTAGGTGACACAGTCCCTTTCAGTATGGTATAAGCAGTGTTTAGGTGACACAGTCCCTTTCAGTATGGTATAAGCAGTGTTTAGGTTACACAGTCCCTTTCAGTATGGTATAAGCAGTGTTTAGGTGACACAGTCCCTTTCAGTATGGTATATGCAGTGTTTAGGTGACACAGTCGCTTTCAGTATGGTATAAGCAGTGTTTAGGTGACACAGGCCCTTTCAGTATGGTATATGCAGTGTTTAGGTGACACAGTCCCTTTCAGTATGGTATAAGCAGTGTTTAGGTGACACAGTCCCTTTCAGTATGGTATATGCAGTGTTTAGGTGACACAGTCCCTTTCAGTATGTTATAAGCAGCGTTTAGGTGACACAGTCCCTTTCAGTATGGTATAAGCAGTGTTTAGGTGACACAGTCCCTTTCAGTATGGTATAAGCAGTGTTTAGGTGACACAGTCCCTTTCAGTATGGTATATGCAGTGTTTAGGTGACACAGTCCCGTTCAGTATGGTATAAGCAGTGTTTAGGTGACACAGTCCCTTTCAGTATGGTATAAGCAGCGTTTAGGTGACACAGTCCCTTTCAGTATGGTATAAGCAGTGTTTAGGTGACACAGTCCCTTTCAGTATGGTATAAGCAGTGTTTAGGTGACACAGTCCCTTTCAGTGTGGTATAAGCAGTGTTTAGGTGACACAGTCCCTTTCAGTGTGGTATAAGCAGTGTTTAGGTGACACAGTCCCGTTCAGTATGGTATAAGCAGTGTTTAGGTGACACAGTCCCTTTCAGTATGGTATAAGCAGTGTTTAGGTGACACAGTCCCTTTCAGTATGGTATAAGCAGTGTTTAGGTGACACAGTCCCGTTCAGTATGGTATAAGCAGTGTTTAGGTGACACAGTCCCTTTCAGTATGGTATAAGCAGTGTTTAGGTGACACAGTCCCTTTCAGTATGGTATAAGCAGTGTTTAGGTGACACAGTCCCTTTCAGTATGGTATAAGCAGTGTTTAGGTGACACAGTCCCTTTCAGTATGGTATAAGCAGTGTTTAGGTGACACAGTCCCTTTCAGTATGGTATAAGCAGTGTTTAGGTGACACAGTCCCTTTCAGTATGGTATAAGCAGTGTTTAGGTGACACAGTCCCTTTCAGTATGGTATAAGCAGTGTTTAGGTGACACAGTCCCTTTCAGTATGGTATAAGCAGTGTTTAGGTGACACAGTCCCTTTCAGTATGGTATAAGCAGTGTTTAGGTGACACAGTCCCTTTCAGTATGGTATAAGCAACGTTTAGGTGACACAGTCCATTTCAGTATGGTATAAGCAGTGTTTAGGTGACACAGTCCCTTTCAGTATGGTATAAGCAGTGTTTAGGTGACACAGTCCCTTTCAGTATGGTATAAGCAGTGTTTAGGTGACACAGTCCCTTTCAGTATGGTATAAGCAGTGTTTAGGTGACACAGTCCCTTTCAGTATGGTATAAGCAGTGTTTAGGTGACACAGTCCCTTTCAGTATGGTATAAGCAGTGTTTAGGTGACACAGTCCCTTTCAGTATGGTATAAGCAGTGTTTAGGTGACACAGTCCCTTTCAGTATGGTATAAGCAGTGTTTAGGTGACACAGTCCCTTTCAGTATGGTATAAGCAGTGTTTAGGTGACACAGTCCCTTTCAGTATGGTATAAGCAGTGTTTAGGTGACACAGTCCCTTTCAGTATGGTATATGCAGTGTTTAGGTGACACAGTCCCTTTCAGTATGGTATAAGCAGTGTTTAGGTGACACAGTCCCTTTCAGTATGGTATAAGCAGTGTTTAGGTGACACAGTCCCTTTCAGTATGGTATAAGCAGCGTTTAGGTGACACAGTCCCTTTCAGTATGGTATAAGCAGTGTTTAGGTGACACAGTCCCTTTCAGTATGGTATAAGCAGTGTTTAGGTGACACAGTCCCTTTCAGTATGGTATAAGCAGTGTTTAGGTGACACAGTCCCTTTCAGTATGGTATAAGCAGCGTTTAGGTGACACAGTCCCTTTCAGTATGGTATAAGCAGTGTTTAGGTGACACAGTCCCTTTCAGTATGGTATAAGCAGCGTTTAGGTGACACAGTCCCTTTCAGTATGGTATATGCAGTGTTTAGGTGACACAGTCCCTTTCAGTATGGTATATGCAGTGTTTAGGTGACACAGGCCCTTTCAGTATGGTATAAGCAGTGTTTAGGTGACACAGTCCCTTTCAGTATGGTATAAGCAGTGTTTAGGTGACACAGTCCCTTTCAGTATGGTATAAGCAGTGTTTAGGTGACACAGTCCCTTTCAGTATGGTATAAGCAGTGTTTAGGTGACACAGTCCCTTTCAGTATGGTATAAGCAGCGTTTAGGTGACACAGTCCCTTTCAGTATGGTATAAGCAGCGTTTAGGTGACACAGTCCCTTTCAGTATGGTATATGCAGTGTTTAGGTGACACAGTCCCTTTCAGTATGGTATATGCAGTGTTTAGGTGACACAGTCCCTTTCAGTATGGTATAAGCAGCGTTTAGGTGACACAGTCCCTTTCAGTATGGTATATGCAGTGTTTAGGTGACACAGTCCCTTTCAGTATGGTATAAGCAGTGTTTAGGTGACACAGTCCCTTTCAGTATGGTATAAGCAGTGTTTAGGTGACACAGTCCCTTTCAGTATGGTATAAGCAGTGTTTAGGTGACACAGTCCCTTTCAGTATGGTATAAGCAGTGTTTAGGTGACACAGTCCCTTTCAGTATGGTATATGCAGTGTTTAGGTGACACAGTCCCTTTCAGTATGGTATAAGCAGTGTTTAGGTGACACAGTCCCTTTCAGTATGGTATAAGCAGCGTTTAGGTGACACAGTCCCTTTCAGTATGGTATAAGCAGTGTTTAGGTGACACAGTCCCTTTCAGTATGGTATAAGCAGTGTTTAGGTGACACAGTCCCTTTCAGTGTGGTATAAGCAGTGTTTAGGTGACACAGTCCCTTTCAGTGTGGTATAAGCAGTGTTTAGGTGACACAGTCCCGTTCAGTATGGTATAAGCAGTGTTTAGGTGACACAGTCCCTTTCAGTATGGTATAAGCAGTGTTTAGGTGACACAGTCCCTTTCAGTATGGTATAAGCAGTGTTTAGGTGACACAGTCCCGTTCAGTATGGTATAAGCAGTGTTTAGGTGACACAGTCCCTTTCAGTATGGTATAAGCAGTGTTTAGGTGACACAGTCCCTTTCAGTATGGTATAAGCAGTGTTTAGGTGACACAGTCCCTTTCAGTATGGTATAAGCAGTGTTTAGGTGACACAGTCCCGTTCAGTATGGTATAAGCAGTGTTTAGGTGACACAGTCCCTTTCAGTATGGTATAAGCAGTGTTTAGGTGACACAGTCCCTTTCAGTATGGTATAAGCAGTGTTTAGGTGACACAGTCCCTTTCAGTATGGTATAAGCAGTGTTTAGGTGACACAGTCCCTTTCAGTATGGTATAAGCAGTGTTTAGGTGACACAGTCCCTTTCAGTATGGTATAAGCAGTGTTTAGGTGACACAGTCCCTTTCAGTATGGTATAAGCAACGTTTAGGTGACACAGTCCATTTCAGTATGGTATAAGCAGTGTTTAGGTGACACAGTCCCTTTCAGTATGGTATAAGCAGTGTTTAGGTGACACAGTCCCTTTCAGTATGGTATAAGCAGTGTTTAGGTGACACAGTCCCTTTCAGTATGGTATAAGCAGTGTTTAGGTGACACAGTCCCTTTCAGTATGGTATAAGCAGTGTTTAGGTGACACAGTCCCTTTCAGTATGGTATAAGCAGTGTTTAGGTGACACAGTCCCTTTCAGTATGGTATAAGCAGTGTTTAGGTGACACAGTCCCTTTCAGTATGGTATAAGCAGTGTTTAGGTGACACAGTCCCTTTCAGTATGGTATAAGCAGTGTTTAGGTGACACAGTCCCTTTCAGTATGGTATATGCAGTGTTTAGGTGACACAGTCCCTTTCAGTATGGTATAAGCAGTGTTTAGGTGACACAGTCCCTTTCAGTATGGTATAAGCAGTGTTTAGGTGACACAGTCCCTTTCAGTATGGTATAAGCAGCGTTTAGGTGACACAGTCCCTTTCAGTATGGTATAAGCAGTGTTTAGGTGACACAGTCCCTTTCAGTATGGTATAAGCAGTGTTTAGGTGACACAGTCCCTTTCAGTATGGTATAAGCAGTGTTTAGGTGACACAGTCCCTTTCAGTATGGTATAAGCAGCGTTTAGGTGACACAGTCCCTTTCAGTATGGTATAAGCAGTGTTTAGGTGACACAGTCCCTTTCAGTATGGTATAAGCAGCGTTTAGGTGACACAGTCCCTTTCAGTATGGTATATGCAGTGTTTAGGTGACACAGTCCCTTTCAGTATGGTATATGCAGTGTTTAGGTGACACAGGCCCTTTCAGTATGGTATAAGCAGTGTTTAGGTGACACAGTCCCTTTCAGTATGGTATAAGCAGTGTTTAGGTGACACAGTCCCTTTCAGTATGGTATAAGCAGTGTTTAGGTGACACAGTCCCTTTCAGTATGGTATAAGCAGTGTTTAGGTGACACAGTCCCTTTCAGTATGGTATAAGCAGCGTTTAGGTGACACAGTCCCTTTCAGTATGGTATAAGCAGCGTTTAGGTGACACAGTCCCTTTCAGTATGGTATATGCAGTGTTTAGGTGACACAGTCCCTTTCAGTATGGTATATGCAGTGTTTAGGTGACACAGTCCCTTTCAGTATGGTATAAGCAGCGTTTAGGTGACACAGTCCCTTTCAGTATGGTATATGCAGTGTTTAGGTGACACAGTCCCTTTCAGTATGGTATAAGCAGTGTTTAGGTGACACAGTCCCTTTCAGTATGGTATAAGCAGTGTTTAGGTGACACAGTCCCTTTCAGTATGGTATAAGCAGTGTTTAGGTGACACAGTCCCTTTCAGTATGGTATAAGCAGTGTTTAGGTGACACAGTCCCTTTCAGTATGGTATATGCAGTGTTTAGGTGACACAGTCCCTTTCAGTATGGTATAAGCAGTGTTTAGGTGACACAGTCCCTTTCAGTATGGTATAAGCAGTGTTTAGGTGACACAGTCCCTTTCAGTATGGTATATGCAGTGTTTAGGTGACACAGTCCCTTTCAGTATGGTATAAGCAGTGTTTAGGTGACACAGTCCCTTTCAGTATGGTATAAGCAGTGTTTAGGTGACACAGTCCCTTTCAGTATGGTATAAGCAGTGTTTAGGTGACACAGTCCCTTTCAGTATGGTATAAGCAGCGTTTAGGTGACACAGTCCCTTTCAGTATGGTATAAGCAGCGTTTAGGTGACACAGTCCCTTTCAGTATGGTATAAGCAGCGTTTAGGTGACACAGTCCCTTTCAGTATGGTATAAGCAGTGTTTAGGTGACACAGTCCCTTTCAGTATGGTATAAGCAGTGTTTAGGTGACACAGTCCCTTTCAGTATGGTATATGCAGTGTTTAGGTGACACAGTCCCTTTCAGTATGGTATAAGCAGTGTTTAGGTGACACAGTCCCTTTCAGTATGGTATAAGCAGTGTTTAGGTGACACAGTCCCTTTCAGTATGGTATAAGCAGCGTTTAGGTGACACAGTCCCTTTCAGTATGGTATAAGCAGTGTTTAGGTGACACAGTCCCTTTCAGTATGGTATAAGCAGTGTTTAGGTGACACAGTCCCTTTCAGTATGGTATAAGCAGTGTTTAGGTGACACAGTCCCTTTCAGTATGGTATATGCAGTGTTTAGGTGACACAGTCCCTTTCAGTATGGTATAAGCAGTGTTTAGGTGACACAGTCCCTTTCAGTATGGTATATGCAGTGTTTAGGTGACACAGTCCCTTTCAGTATGGTATAAGCAGTGTTTAGGTGACACAGTCCCGTTCAGTATGGTATAAGCAGTGTTTAGGTGACACAGTCCCTTTCAGTATGGTATAAGCAGTGTTTAGGTGACACAGTCCCGTTCAGTATGGTATAAGCAGTGTTTAGGTGACACAGTCCCTTTCAGTATGGTATAAGCAGTGTTTAGGTGACACAGTCCCTTTCAGTATGGTATAAGCAGTGTTTAGGTGACACAGTCCCTTTCAGTATGGTATAAGCAGTGTTTAGGTGACACAGTCCCTTTCAGTATGGTATATGCAGTGTTTAGGTGACACAGTCCCTTTCAGTATGGTATAAGCAGTGTTTAGGTGACACAGTCCCTTTCAGTATGGTATAAGCAGTGTTTAGGTGACACAGTCCCTTTCAGTATGGCATTCCTTTCTCACTTCCCTGCAAATCTCTCTCCACTTCATTTATTTGGGATTTTATTTAAATCCCTGATAGCTGATATAGGGGTGTCTATAGGAATGCTGAGCGCGGTGAGAGTGGCAGTCCAGTAAGGATGCTGTTACACTGTATCAGAGCCAAGCACGTCTCTCGTTCCATCTCCATGACAACAGAGCTCTGCGCGCCCAGCCTGCTAGCCACGCCTCTTCTCCTTCCCTTCCAATTAGGGTACAACTGCCCGTCCCGCCCCTCTACGGCATGTTGGTCCAATCCAGCGCTGCGAGGTTACGTAACCTGCCTGCGGATTGGCGAAGGGGCGGGAAGTTCGGAGCCGAAGCGCCAATCACTGAGCAGGTGTTGAACATCGGTGGTCCACGTGCAGACCCGGAAGTGAGCTGCGTGGTACCCAGGTGAGGAGTTACAGGATGTCACTTGCCAGCTAGTAATGCCATCATCTGACTAACTAACCAATGTACAGACATAATCATTATGAGTGCAGGCTGGTAGTGCAGAGTGGGAGAGAGAACACATTGATTGCATATTATACTGCATGCATGTGCTGAGAGAGGAAAGAACTGGCTCTTCTGGTAATAAGAGAGGTGGGTGGGCTTCAGATTTTGGAGGTGGGGTCCTGACTGCGCGTGGGCCAGGCCAAGTCATTGGGGGTTGTACAGTTAAGCGATGCAGATACAAAGAGGTGTATTTTTTTGTTCATTGAAGATAATTCACCAGGGACAGGCTGGATGTGATCGTAATGCATAGTTGCCAACATTTTCCATGTTTCCAGGGACGCATATTTGTTTCACATGCTGCAGAAAGAGAATGCAAAGTGCAGCCCGGCAGTATGTAGTATGTAGTATGGATACACGCACAGACACAATCCAATTAATTAATCAGGGTCTCATAGGACCATGATTAATTAATTGGATTGTGTCTGTGCGGATATCCATCCTACATACTGCGGGACTGCACTTTGCATGCTCTTTCTGCCGCATGTGGAACAAATATGTGTCCCTGGAAACACGGCTGATGTTGGCAACTATGGTAATGTGGACTCTTCTCATGGCTGGGGGTGAACTGCGCAATGCAGACACCTATCAGGCTAGTGCAGTGCAATTTCTGCCCCATACGCAGTAGTTAGGGTTGCCACCCAGCTGGTAAGAGAGCCAGTGGCAGTTTCCCTAAGGGACCAGCAATGCAAAGCCCAGTATTTTATTTGAAGTGAAGAGTAAGCTGGTGTCGCCCAGGCTCCGCATAATCCAGCAGATCCAACAGGGCAGTTGCCCCCACTCCCTGAGGAAATAATTCTGACAGCTCACAGAGCCACCCCGAGGCTCTGGTGGATGTCAGTGTCACAGTGCGAGGGGTGAAAGCTCTGCTCCCCTGTGCCTTCAATAAACTTAAAGTGTCAGGTGACATCACAGGGACGAACAGATAATAGAGTGAGAGACAGATTATCATTGCAGAATAGATTCATGCAGGAATAAAGAGACAAATGCAGGAAAACTTTAAAAAAAAAAATACTGTAGTGGTACTTTTTTTAAAAACCCAAAATTTGCAGTTTCATGGTTAAAATACACCCCTGCCCCTAATACAGCGCTGTGCACCTTCTTCCGTTGGTGTGCATTTGTTCAGGAAAAAAACCTCTCTGTATGTCTTGTGGATTAATAAAAATTTTTAAAATATTTTTTGACAGCAATTTTCATCATGATAACCCCAGCTTTTGAGCTAACTCAGGATCCAGATTACCTCACCCTTACCATCAAGGTCCCCTACGCCCGCGTATCCGAAGTGGATGTCTATGTGGAAGGAGATGACTTTAAATTTTATTCCAAGCCATACTTTCTAAGGTAAGCACTTTGATCACCTGCTTTATTCTTTTACTATGTCCAAATCTGGTTAAACACCCCAGCCCTGTGCTTTAAAGTGGAGCCCCCGGTACCAAGTACACTTTGGATTTCTCAGAAGTTGCAATAGTTTTATCCATGGTATGTTTCTTCCATACTACATGAGAAGCCCTGCGTATTGCACAGACCTTGACAAATTCTGGAAGGCCTGGCTCCTAAAATTCCTACTGCTGGCTCCTAATGTTTGAAAGACTCATTTTTCTGGCTCCTGACTTGGTCTGTTTGGTTCCTAAATTCCACGAATATTTGCCAAGCCCTGGCCTAGCAGATGATGCTATGACACTAACGTGCATCTATGTGTTTAATATGATCACAGTTTTTTCTTCAATTCAATACATTGGCTTTATTTACAGACTTCTTTGAGTTATATTTACTTTTATTTTATTGCTGATATCACTGTGGACAGTCATTTTTATATTCTGTAGTTTTTTTTATGTTTTTTTTTTTTATCTTTAAATACACATCTACCCTTGGCATAAATTGAATTTTGTAATGTTTTTTAAGATTTTTATGTAGTATAAAACCCAAGATGGAGAACAGACCGAAACAATAGTTTTAACAAAATTTAGTATGATTTTGTTAATTTCCCAGAACCCCTGACCCTATATATATATATATATATATATATATATATATATATATATATATATAATAAGGGGTGCTGCTGATCACCGTCCAAAAGCCAGCGCACTCACATCAAACCAGTAATGATATTCACACAGAATGTTAAAAACATTGGACTCCAATTATGTTATCTTAGAAAGGTGTTTTTAAAATTCTGTGTGAATTTCATTACTGGTTTGATGTGAGTGCGCTGGCTTTTGGACTATATATACCGTATTTGCTCGAATATAAGACAAGGTTTTTTTCAGAGCAAATGCTCTGAAAAATGCCCCTCGTCTTACATTCGAGGTCGTCTTATAATCTGACCTCAAATCGAGGACAGACTATAAGACAGGGATCCATGTCCCCAGCAGAGCTGCAGGGGACCTGGATCCCCCTCTCTAACAGCCTGGGGATGTCTGCGCGATGAGCTCAGACTCCCCCTGCTGCCGCCGGCACGACCGCCGGGACTTCTATGATGAAGCCGGGTCCTTCCGCTCATCGCGCAGACATCCTCCGCTGCCCCGCTAGCCACCAGGAGAATCGGGCAGCTGGGGGATGCAAGAAATGCATTTGTATAATATCATTTTGTTATTAAATATTAAAAAGCAATTTACATATATACAAGTTAAACTTTTTTTTCCTATAGGGTAGTCTTATATTCAGGCTTTTAGTTTTTTTCCTAAATGAATATACAAAGTTTGGAGGGTCGTCTTATAATCAGGGTCGTCTTGTAATCGAGCAAATATGGTATATCATTTTCATTAATGAATTTATTTATTTAATTTTGCTGGTCCTTTATAAATGAATCCATTCTTTCTCTCACACAGGCTGAGTCTTCCAGGACGGGTTGTGGAAGATGGCAGACAAAGCGCCAACTATAATGCCGATGAAGGTATAAACTTTGGATATTTGCATTTTGCTTAAATTTGTGCCTGTGAGTTACCATTCAAAAGATATTGCATAGCCTTTGTTCCAATGTCAATCCTAGTGGTGTCCTTCTAAACTGGGAGGATGGGAAGTATTTAGTGATAGGAGTGCATGCTACGGAGAATTTGTAGGAGAAGCATATTAAACACAAATCTACACTCACCATACAAGTGAAAATACTTGCTTCTTCCACAGAAATCTCAAATTCACAGTGCTGCTATCACTGCAAGGGTGCCTCTATATCCACTTCATACATGACCCCTTGGATTATATGCACGGCTGTACTAGACAGTCTTTCTTTACACATAGCCCGGGACAGAGGAGCAGAGTCAGATAACCTCTCATGCACAGCTGTACTAGACAGTCTGTACACATAGCCTGGGACAGAGCTGCAGAGTCAGATAACCTCTCATGCACAGCTGTACTAGACAGTCTGTACACATAGCATGGGACAGAGGAGCAGAGTCAGATAACCTCTCATGCACGGCTGTACTAGACAGTCTATACACATAGCCCGGGACAGAGGTGCAGAGTCAGATAACCTCTCATGCACAGCTGTACTAGACAGTCTATACACATAGCCCGGGACAGAGGTGCAGAGTCAGATAACCTCTCATGCACAGCTGTACTAGACAGTCTATACACATAGCCCGGGACAGAGGTGCAGAGTCAGATAACCTCTCATGCACAGCTGTACTAGACAGTCTATACACATAGCCCAGGACAGAGGTGCAGAGTCAGATAACCTCTCATGCACGGCTGTACTAGACAGTCTGTACACATAGCCCGGGACAGAGGAGCAGAGTCAGATAACCTCTCATGCACGGCTGTACTAGACAGTCTTTACACATAGCCTGGGACAGAGGGGCAGAGTCAGATAACCTCTCATGCACAGCTGTATTAGACACTCTTTACACATAGTCCGGGACAGAGGCGCAGAGTCAGATAACCTCTCATGCACGGCTGTACTAGACAGTCTATACACATAGCCCGGGACAGAGGTGCAGAGTCAGATAACCTCTCATGCACAGCTGTACTAGACAGTCTATACACATAGCCTGGGACAGAGGCACAGAGTCAGATAACCTCTCATGCACGGCTGTACTAGACAGTCTATACACATAGCCCAGGACAGAGGTGCAGAGTCAGATAACCTCTCATGCACGGCTGTACTAGACAGTCTATACACATAGCCTGTGACAGAGGAGCAGAGTCAGATAACCTCTCATGCACGGCTGTACTAGACAGTCTATACACATAGCCCGGGACAGAGGAGCAGAGTCAGATAACCTCTCATGCACAGCTGTACTAGACAGTCTATACACATAGCCCAGGACAGAGGTGCAGAGTCAGATAACCTCTCATGCACAGCTGTACTAGACAGTCTATACACATAGCCTGTGACAG
This sequence comes from Pelodytes ibericus, assembly GCA_036172795.1. NCBI lineage: Eukaryota > Metazoa > Chordata > Amphibia > Anura > Pelodytidae > Pelodytes > Pelodytes ibericus. The sequence goes on along the minus strand of CM069865.1, from coordinate 77,950,038 downwards.
AGGAGCAGAGTCAGATAACCTCTCATGCACGGCTGTACTAGACAGTCTATACACATAGCCCGGGACAGAGGAGCAGTCAGATAACCTCTCATGCACGGCTGTACTAGACAGTCTATACACATAGCCCAGGACAGAGGTGCAGAGTCAGATAACCTCTCATGCACAGCTGTACTAGACAGTCTGTACACATAGCCCGGGACAGAGGTGCAGAGTCAGATAACCTCTCATGCACAGCTGTACTAGACAGTCTTTACACATAGCCTGGGACAGAGGGGCAGAGTCAGATAACGTCTCATGCACAGCTGTATTAGACACTCTTTACACATAGCCCAGGACAGAGGCGCAGAGTCAGATAACCTCTCATGCACAGCTGTACTAGACAGTCTATACACATAGCCCAGGACAGAGGTGCATAGTCAGAGAACCTCTCATGCACGGCTGTACTAGACAGTCTGTACACATAGCCCAGGACAGAGGTGCAGAGTCAGATAACCTCTCATGCACAGCTGTACTAGACAGTCTATACACATAGCCCAGGACAGAGGTGCAGAGTCAGATAACCTCTCATGCACAGCTGTACTAGACAGTCTTTACACATAGCCTGGGACAGAGGTGCAGAGTCAGATAACCTCTCATGCACGGCTGTACTAGACAGTCTATACACATAGCCCAGGTCAGAGTCGCAGAGCCAGATAACCTGTCATGGACGGCTGTTTTGTTCTTAGTGGGACTGGTTACTGGCTGTTTTATCTTGATGATGCATGTACTACACATTAAAACTGCACGGGGAAGGGTTTTTCCATCACAGTTACCCCCACGATAACTTATGTTGAAGTTTAATTTGAAAAGTTGAAAAAAATGATGTTGAGAAGAGCGGGGGAGGGTGGAGCCAGAGGCTCAGAGGAGATTACAAAGATGTTGGTGTTGTAGTAGAAGAGTGAGCAGCCTGGAAAATATCTATTCATTTTATTTATAAATGCTTCTTTTAATGTGTCTCTTTTTTTTTAAAAAGTTTTTTTATTATTATTATTATTATACATTTGTTTTTTTTTTTGTTTTTTTAGGTGTGTTCAAAATCCGTCTACCTAAAGAGACCCCAGGGCAGCATTTTGAGGGTCTTGATTTGCTGACATCCTTATTAGCACCAAGAGGAGGAAAATCATGTAAACCTTTGGTAGAAGAGATGGGTGAGATTCAATTGTCTCCCTGACACTTTATTAAATGTATTATTCTTATTTCAGGAAAGGTTTATAAGCGTCCGTGTATATTTTTTCATGTTACTTTTTATTTGTAATGTTCTTTGTACAGCTCGAATCTCCAGGGATATATGCCGACACTGATAAAGGCAGTCTATAATTGTTTATAATGTGAATTTAAAAAAATGGAAAATTGTCTATACATCACACAGAGTCGAATCTGTGAGTCAGGCCAGGATTCTGTACAATATGTGGATACCTGTTTCCATCAATGATTTTACTGGATCAGTAAATAACTATAGAAACATACAATGTGTCGGCAAATAACAACCATTCGGTCCATCTAGTCTGCCCAATTTTTCTAAATACTTTTATTAGTCCCCAGTCTTGTGTCTATCCCACGCATGCTTAACTATATACTTTTATATACATTTTTTCTATACTTTTTCCTGCGGGTTACTGAACTGTGATCATTAGGTTTTAACTGGAAATTTGCTTGTACTACTTGGGAACCGATTTGTACAACACTGGTATATCCCACCCTGTAATGTCTTTGAAGGGGGCTGTGAACAGATGATCTGATCTCCAAAGATCCTGCTTTATCCCAAGCAGGTCACTCTGTACCTGTTCTATCTATAAACGCAGTGACTGGGCCAAGGGACAGTTGTGTGATATTACTGAGATCCTGCACATGTGCACTGGACATTTCTATAGGGAGATCTTTGACATTCTCCCGGGAGTTTTTTTTTATTTTTGCACAGCGCAGGATATATTTTTGTTTGCTGATCTACGGGTGTTGTGTATGGCTATTATCGACACTAATGATTGGAACCTTTACGTGGGATTATGCAGTCTCTCCGCTGTGAGGGTCAGGCGGCGCCAGGGACTTTAATCTGTAACTTACCTGTCAAGCCGTGGATACGCTGTCATTTCTGCTTCAAATTATAGTGTTTTGTCATGGGTGAAATGGCAGCTTGCGTTGTCTCTTTAAATCCTCGCTCACTGCAATTTGATGTGTAAAGGTCTCTCCACCCGCGAAGGAATCCTAACCTCCTAAGCCATGAGATGCTGCCGCCCGGCATATATCACACTGTTAGCTCTAACCTGCAGGAGAGACTAAACTCACCCTCTCTGGATTTTGCCGTACTGAGACTCCCATGAGCTGGCTGAGGGATGGTCCCACACAGCATTGCATGGGAGTTGCAGACCGTGCGCATGATTGCTGGCTAAGAGTAATGAGAGTTGAAGCTGGTTTCCCCATTCTGTTTTATATCCGAACTGTAGTATCGCCTTGCTGCTATAATAAAGACAAAAAAAAAATCTGTATTATTACAACAATTTGGTCCTTAAAAGTACATGCTAGGCATCAAACTAAGTTTGATG
>CM069865.1:77709959-77942459 GCA_036172795.1 Pelodytes ibericus | reverse complement strand
GGGCTCTCTCCCGTCTCGCGCTCCCTCTTCTCACGCTCTCTTTCTTGGGCTCTCTCCCGTCTCGCGCTCTCTCTCTTGGGCTCTCTCCCGTCTTGGGCTCTCTCCCGTCTCGCGCTCCCTCTTCTCACGCTCTCTCTCTCATGGGCTCTCTCCCGTCTCGCGCTCCCTCTTCTCACGCTCTCTCTCTTGGGCTCTCTCCCGTCTCGCGCTCTCTCTCTCTCTTGGGCTCTCTCCCGTCTCGCGCTCTCTATCTCTCTTGGGCTCTCTCCCGTCTCGTGCTCTCTCTCTCATGGGCTCTCTCTCTCTCTTGGGCTCTCTCCCGTCTCGTGCTCTCTCTCTCATGGGCTCTCTCCCGTCTCGCGCTCCCTCTTCTCACGCTCTCTTTCTTGGGCTCTCTCCCGTCTCGCGCTCTCTCTCTTGGGCTCTCTCCCGTCTTGGGCTCTCTCCCGTCTCGCGCTCCCTCTTCTCACGCTCTCTCTCTCATGGGCTCTCTCCCGTCTCGCGCTCCCTCTTCTCACGCTCTCTCTCTTGGGCTCTCTCCCGTCTCGCGCTCTCTCTCTTGGGCTCTCTCCCGTCTCGCGCTCTCTCTCTTGGGCTCTCTCCCGTCTCGCGCTCTCTCTCTTGGGCTCTCTCCCGTCTCGCGCTCTCTCTCTTGGGCTCTCTCCCGTCTCGCGCTCTCTCTCTTGGGCTCTCTCCCGTCTTGCGCTCTCCCGTCTCGCGCTCTCCCTCTTGGGCTCTCTCCCGTCTCGCGCTCTCTCTCTTGGGCTCTCTCCCGTCTCGCGCTCTCTCTCTTGGGCTCTCTCCCGTCCTCACTCTGTTGGGCTCTCTCCTCTCCTCGCTCTCTCCCGTCTCTCACGCTCTTTCCCTCTGTCTTCTTTTCTCTCTCTCTCTCTTGCTATCTCTCTGCACCCCTCCTTTGTAAATCTTCAGCTCTTTTCAACTCTAAAGTATTTCTTTCCCTTTCGCACCCAGCACATCTCCCGGTCAGTATAATATAAACACTCCAACATTGACCTGCATCCCGATAGTGCTCTCGCCCTACTGTCTGGGAAGGAAATGGTTAACCACGCCAGCAGCGCAGTCTTTCTATTCCTAAGTTGCCTGACTCATTCTATCTGATACACCGGAGGAATCCTTCCCACTTGGCTCTGACGTCAGTCATTAATTTGGAGCCAGCTGGGCTGATCCTTCTACCTTTGTTCGATTTCTGCCCAAACACCTGATATACTGATGTGTATATATATTTGTTTTTTTTATCCCCCCCCCCCCCCAGAGGAAGTCAACTCATGCCTGCTTCAATTCATCTGAATCAATGTCTATTTCCATTAAACTCGCTCAGTAACCAGCATTGGATCCTTTTAGATGAAAGGTAGACTACAATAAAGCTGATCTGAGAGTCTAGCGTCGGTGCATAATCTCTACCGGTAAACCAGACACTGCTCCAAATGTCACAAGATCAATACAAACACGTCTCCAGGTTCAGTGGATCCCCCAAGGATTAGAGATCCGAATCTTGAGACCTTACACAACATCAAAATGCCAGATTTTTAGATTTGGGACGACTGTTGCACTTTTTAAAACTTTGCCTGTATGTGTCATAATAATACAGGATATACGCAGAAGACATATTAAATGGTTAAATGTTTTTTGCTGTTGTTGGAGAGGAAGAAAAGATATAAAACATTAGGTTTTTTTCCAAAATCCTTGACGCTGCATTGCAGGAGTTGTTAAAATGGTTGATCTCCAACTCCCCTGCAAGGCTGGCTGAGGATCATAGCGCTCCTAGGTCATCCTACAAGAAAAATAATCCGCGCGAATGACCTACAGAGGTTAGACGTCCAACGGCAGGCCTCCGGAACTGAAGCAAATACCATAATAGCCCACTAGCTTTTCGAGAATGGTGGTCCAGAAGCCGCAGTTGTACGCCTAGGTTGTAGAGAGTAACTCTACACAAAAAAAGCGCACAGTCCAACTTTAACTATTTCTCATGTGAATTGCTCCTCTGTCAATTACATCTTCAGAAAGGTTGTTTGGGAGCCCATCAAGGGGGAGCAATGGGGACCCATGGCAGGTGCACTCAACCTGACAGAGTTTCAAACACTTGTTACTAATATTGTATGTGCACTGGGGGTCCCAGGGAACAAGATTGGATTTTTTTTGTGATCGAAATTGCTAGATAAATGCCCCTGACACACTGACTTTTTTTTTTTGTATCAGAGCTGACCTCTTTGAAGATGATGCTATTCTGCATTTGCTAACATATCAGCCATGGTGGGTGGTATACTTGGAAGAAGCCAGCAGATTATCTCTGGACAGTCGGGAGAAAAGAGGTACTGTTTTTATAGCTTTTTAGAATATTCTGTGTCTGCATATTGGTGTTCTAAAGTAGAATTCAGTGTAGCCAATGGGAGATGAGCACTGCAGAGATCCCAGCTTCCATTGGCTGGCCACAGTGTGCCATTCTAAATCTTCTGTGTCCTTTTATTCGCTGTATGATGTGTGTACTGTACACCGCATCAAACCACATCACTGGCAGGCTATTTTTTTTTGCTACTGATCTCTAATTCCTCTTGCAATGGGCTAAATGAATGAGTCTCCCACGTAGCAGACAGAAACATTGCTCTTTCCAGTCCATTGTTAGAGTGCTGAAATTATTTATTGATTTAGCCGACAGGCCATGATTAAATGAGTACCAAACGGCTCCAAATGAAAAGGTTGTAATATGCATTTAAATAGCATTGCAATCCTTGCTGCCATTTTTATAAATGCATTTTGTTTCAGAGGCCTTTTTATTCTGTAAGTAGACGGGCTTTGCCAATCTAAAAAGAATGGAGTGCATAGCATTTATTACATGATCGCGTTAGCCAATCAGGAATGAAATAGTGACATCTTCTATAATTAAAACAAATAAAAGAATTAAAAGCAAAGTGACTTCTTCTGTACAAAAAAAGAGCACTTTGCAGTGCCCCCTAACATCGATATATCTTAACTGTAAAACAGAATCCTTTTTGTCAGAAGAAGGAAAAACTCTTGAACGCTGAACTCTGGAATTATGAAATTTGCACATCTTATTTATGCTGGAATTTCTAGGTCAACACAACTAATTTAATCTCTCTATATTGCTCCTTTCCGTTACGTTTAATTACATTCTAAGGTGATTAAACACCACTTTTGTCCATGCCACCCATAGAACTTTTAAAAACTATAACATAAGGAATTCAGGATAGAAATCTAATTTGCTGTTGTGCTACTGCATTGGTAGAAATATGGAGGAACCTATGCAAATTTTAGAAATTCTTAGATATCAATATGATTGACTTGGCTGCTGATGGGATGGACATTGGGGGATGGACAAAAGGCGATTATGACATGTAGAACAATGGCCCATCAACTTCACAGCACTTGCAGTTGGCCGGAGTTTGGAAAGATTCGGGGTACATCAGGGTTATATCGGAAGCCGAATTTCGAGTTACACAATATGCCCCGATGTGACCTCCGAATAACCTCGCAATTTGGTCATCATGGCCCCACCCTCTGCTCCCGAGCCCCTTTGTGCAGATTGCTTTACGGCAGAGCTGGTCTCCGTGTTTTTCTATCTTCTTAATCAGTTTCATCAGTTTTCTTGAGATCCCTGGTGATCTACTGCTGTCGCCAGTGAGGCGCTAGCCAAACAAAATGGGGGCTAAAAAGAAACGCTTAGATACAAATTATTAATAAATAAAATTCTGCTTAAAATGCTATATATTTTTTCTTTCTTTTTTTTTTTTTAAGTTGTCTTCAGTGAAACGGAAAGAGAACAGCTCCGGCTATTCACAAACAAATCATATTTGCTTGATAAGAAAGCCGAGCGCTTGGCCTTCATGGGGCTGATCGACCTGCTGTTGGCGTACTGCTACGAAAACCGCGTGACGGAGGGGGAGAGAAACGTGAGTGGCTGGGCCGACCTGTGTAAAGTGCAGTAGCCGTGGAAACCAATAGGAATGCTCCCGCTGATTGCTCCACTTTTAAGAACATTGCCCCCAGGGTTTTTCTTTTCTAAATTACCCCTATTGTCTTTGAATCGCTGTATTTTTTGGGGGGAGGGGGGGGCGTGGACGACTCAAAGGGTTAACACCAATACACTGTGATTTTATCTATTTTTATAAGCTTGGATAAGATTGTGCCATATCCCCGGGGGGGGGGGGTGATTATGATACACCTGCCCCCTGCCTAATTGTATTCTCTCTGTCTTCAATGTAGGTTGAGTCTGCCTGGAATATAAGAAAACTAAGTGGGACCCTGAGCTGGTTCGAGGTAAGATTATTATTATTATTATTCCTCTCTAAAGGTTTTATTGATGATGGCAGGAAGTACAGGTAATTGACAAGGGAATTTCAAGCAGAAGGCCAAAGTTGGAAAGATTCTCCTCTTTCTAACGCTCTAAGTCTTTGTCACATCGCCTCCCTTGTGTATCTGCCCCATCGTTGGGAGTCCGACAAATTCCCCAGAGGTAATTATTGGCCAGGGGACACGTTGTGTAGAATCTTGGGTCAGATCTGCCTTCATTAGATCAAGATTCTAAACAAGGGGTAAGGCTCCAGATGGAGCTATATGGAGCAAAGAGAGCTCCGTAAGGTACTTTTATTGGTGTTCTCCCTGGGTAAAAGATCAGGGCTTTGCAATCCCAGGAGCCGTGGTTCCAAATCCTGACGTTCTTGATTCTTTCACATAGATCCGTGTGGAAGCACCATTTCCCTGACTCCAACTAGTATTTCTTGTTTCATAGAATGATAGCTGTGTCAGCCGACAAATAACATTTTATACATATATAGACGGAAAATGAATATGCATTTTGGTGTAAATATATAGGACTTTTGTTGTTGTTTGTCTGTGAATATTTTAACTTAGAGAATTAATTAGCCTGCCAGATAAAAGCGCCAGCATGCTGCCAACTGATAGGGTTAATGAAGTGTGTGTGTACAGCGTGGATATGTGGATTTGGCCGCTGCTCAAGACCACCAGCTGTTTGATCCACGTCCAGAAATAATACAGAAACATTTCAGCCACGGGGAGGAATGGTTTCCACCAACACAGTCCTCTCTCTTACTAGTGCCAGACGTCTCGGGGGAAACCTCCTCGGAAAAAAAAAGGTGTCCACAGTCCGAAGAACACTACTCTGAATCCAATGACCCCAAGACTTAAACCTAGTTCTTTTCCTCGCAGTATGCATGTCGAATGATGGGATTCCCACCCCTTCCACGTCCTCTCCTTTCAAGTCCACCGTCCTTATCAATTCACGAAAGATCCTCCTAAAAATTCTATCTGCAACTTGGTTACAAATCCGAGCAGAGGGGATTATCATCTCTCACTGTCAGAACACTGGTTTGAGCACTTATTTCTCCTCGAGGCCCTAGAATATATAAATTATTATTTTTTTTTCTTCCTGAGATGGAAGTTGATGATGACTGCTCTTTTGTTTAGAAACCTAACAAGAGACTTTAGGCCTCTTTCTGTGAAAATACCGAACAGAGCATTAACCACAAATTTAAAAAGTTAAATCAGCTCCGCACTACCAAGACGTACCCTAAAAACAAATATTATTATTACTAAAGGGCTTTCTGGGGCCAAGTTGTAAAAGTGTAACAATCAGCAGGAATATGACATTCCCTCCTATCCCCCTTGGTGATTGATAATTAACTCTTTAGGAAGCCTCAGACTCTTAGTAAGAGGCTGGCAGAGGATTATGGGAAGTGTAGTCCTGGAACATCTGGAGTACCCACTAAGCATATAAAAAATGCATAATTGAGCCTGCAGTACAATCCTTGCTGTTCTGAAAAAAACATATTTTTTAAAATCACCCCTAATTAAAGGGACGGTATAGCACCCCCCCCCCCCCCCCCGAAAACTAATGGGGGGGGGGGGATCCACTAGCCTCTGCATACAAGAGGATTATTAGGTGTCTAATGCTGCGACTGCCTCTGTAATGTTATTTTGTACTACAGCTGGGGAGGGGAGGGGGGGGGGAGATAAAAAAAAAACCACACACAAAAAAACCCCAGTGAAATATTCATGTAACTAGAAACTGCTTGGAGCTTTGGCAGTGCAGAGCTGATTTAATTTTTAATCTGTGGTAAATGTTGATGTCTAATCAAGACAACATAATTCATAAACAGAATATATCCCTGAGAATAAGTAATTTTAAAGTCTTCGGTATCTTGCAAATGCCTTTTGGCTCCTTCCAACAACACACAATGATCTGCAGTCGGCTACAGGGAAATGCATAATGCAACCGTGCTTGTATCCGAGCGGTGTTTCTGGGTATCGTCAGCATTTTTTTTTTTTTTTTAAAGATCAGATATGTACATATGTATTTAATAAATATCACATGTTGATTCCTTGTGCAGAGAGGATTATTTATTTCCATTTAACCCTTGCGTGTATCTGATAGAAGGGAAGCGGCTGGCATGGTCACATGTAGAGTGTGTGCCGTTTTATTATACTTTTTATTAGGTTTATTTTGGGGGAGGGTGTGTGGTGACACACCTACGTTCTCAATAGGCTTCCTGGCCAGTTTTCAGAACACCCGCATTCTAAATTAGAACAGTGCGTGGCCAATAAGAGATGAGCAACGCAGAGCTTCCTTCTCTCATTGGCTTGGCTGAAGACCTGTTTGCTGTACCCGTCCAATCATGGATGCTTTATTTTATTTTTCTTTCTTTAACAGGCAAATCTAGGCTAAGTGCTAACTACAGCGTAGAACATGTCAAATCATACTGCTTATGGTTGAACCAAACCAAGATTTGGCTGATTTGAGACTTTAACAGGGCAGTCAGCTTTAAAAATAGCTTTTACTTCTGTTTACCAAACGAGAGGCTATTTTTTCAGGAGTCGGACATGTTTAGAATGTTGGGTCACATTTTCCTTCTCGTATAAATCAAGATGAAGGAATAGCTGACTCAAGATTCCGAACAACATGTCCGCCCCCCTGATAGAGCTTATACAAACCAAAGAGGGCTCCGTGAGGTACTTTATTTGTATTTTCATTTAAATCATATCTATTTAAAATGTCTATACGTGAAGTAATTGTTCAATACAAGTTACACTTTTTCCTACAAGTTTTAATTTTAAAACTTAAACATAACCCGGGGGTCTCTTATTTGTATTAACCATACATTTTTATTTTTTTTATTTTTTTCAGAATTACATGTCCATTAAAGACGTCTTGGTTTCATTTGGTAGAAGAGTGCTATGCTATCCGCTTTTCAGACATTTCAGTCTGGTAACCAAGGCTATTCAAGATACATGCTCTCTGCTTAAACTCGGTAAGATGTAAACATCACGCCAGCCCACCTATAGATAGATAACTGATAAAAGATGCTCTGCTGATTTAGTCCAGCTTTGGCCATTTACAGTATGGGGTTATTTTACAAACTGACCTTCTCGGTGTCTCATGCTTTGAACACCCTATGTCCCAGCATGCCTCTGCCTTCCTCATGCTGATTGGCTAACCTAGTTTGTAAATGCTTCAACTACAGTATCTGTTCACACCTCAGAGTTGAAGGTTCCTGGTAGGGTCAAAGCAGCCTTTCAGGTCAATAAAATTAGTACCATTAAGTTGGGTAAATAACCTCTACCGCCAGCTCGGGATTTGGATTGACCCCAGTGTGTGCTCAATGGCACTTTGATGCCTTAAGGGTTTACATTTTTTTATTAATATTTTGCTGCCCTCTCATCCATAATTCAATTTGAAAAATGAGTGTCTTCTTCAGGTCTCTCCTGACATGATTTTGACCCGGTGTATCTCGCAGTTGAGTACATCTGAAGTCCTACTTAATTAAACGGTTGGTCCAGATGTTCATTTACGAAAAGACGATGCGTCTGCCCAAGATCAGTTGAGTCTCTAAAGCTGGTTCTCATTTTTCGGTGTCCGTCTGCCCTGACTTCCCGACTGGTGGTGACGGTTGCTGGGTAGATGGCCATACTGGGCTGTTACAAATCACTCGGAGGGGAGCTATGGTTTTTCATCTGTCGGTAGTCTACAGGGTAGGATCACTGCAGGGAACCCTTTGTGCTAGCTGACAAAATATGTGTTTTATTTAATGCAATCTGGAAGAGATTTCAGCCCCGTGAATCCCCTGCCAAGGGAGGCTGGGTGTGAAAACCTGAGGGAAGGGACTCCTGCCAAAAAGGCGCTCGAGTTTAGACAACAGGATCTGTCATTTAAAAAAAAATTTTTTTTTTTAGAGGAAGGAGCCAGGAATACAGTGTTGCTATCCATCAGAGGGATGCTTTACAAAAATAACTTCACAGTAAGACCGTAAAGTCACATTATTGGCATATAAAACCAAAAAACCCTCGCTTGGCACCTAAAGTGGAAATATCCCAGCAGCTATCCCATCAGGTTACCCTACTGGTGGGATAGCCTACTTAAATTGTGCTTCCATCTGGTGGTAAAAAAGTGCAAGGGCGCTTGCTACAGCCTTCCATAGACAATCTATCGCAGATACTGATGTGTATTAGCGGCACCGTACCAAACGATCTCCCTTGTCTGTCTTTCATCTGCCAGGTAAGGCCGCAGTGTTGAAATGCTTGCTGGACATCCACTCTATATTCCAAGCTAATGATCCAGCCTACATCCTGAACGACTTGTACGTTACAGACTACTGCATCTGGATTCAGAAAGTCAAGTGAGTTTTAAGCTTCACTGAGATTTTATTGGCTTTGCAACTGTTTCCCATGGGAGAGTGTTTTGCACATGTTACAATAGAACATAGATCTTGGTCTACAGCACAGTTATAGGCAATACACTTCTGTTGTACTACATATCCCAAAACTAAATGGGTTCATTTGCAAATCAAGCCACCCGAGCTAGACTCTCCGCAGACACATTTAACACCTAGAATTCTTGCATTTTATGCATTTGCTGCAGTTCTGTTAACACAATAATATATAGATATATATATTTTTTTTTATCATGCTCAAAGTATTGCGTTGCTTAGCATGCCATTTGAGTGAGCATTATCTGGTCTGTCGGACTGCAGGTTTTGTGTCTCTCCTTTTTAACCTCTTGATTGGTGGACAGGTAGACATCACCTCCAGCTTGTGCAGGATTCATCCTTTACGGGGGAAAAAATGGAAACTTCCCAATCTCATCCCCCTTCTTGCACAGATTAAAGCCTTGTTCTTATTCAGTTCGAGCCCCAGCCAGGTGCTCCTGAATATTAAACAGCCCAGCACATCCCCGGAGAGCGGAGCGTATGAGGCACAGCAAGGTGATGGTGCTTGGAAGTGACGGGTTGATATTAGAGGTCACGGGCTGGGTTCCTGCGCTCAAGTGACGCTCCCCAAAGAGAGAGATGGCAGATTGGCCTTGTCTTTGCTGTCAGGTTGACGGGAGGAAGGTGGGGATTCAGGCAGAGAAATAATAATTAAACCCTTCTGCGTGTCACGTGGCAGACTATACAATACAAGTCCATCAGCATGCTAGGCAATTGGTTCTGGAATGCTTTGTGCAGGGGCTGATTGCACAGTGAGCTAGGTGAGTGCGCAGGCACACAATGCTGCAGCAGGACCAGAACAAGATCCACAGTGCTCTCCTCTGGTGATGGAAGAGTTACCAAATTCATATTGTGTCCAGCTTACATACTACATTATGTACTAATATAAATCTCTATCTAAAAGATAAACTGCTGGGCCCTTTTTATCATATTTTAAGGCAACTGTTGGCAAATAATGCGGAATTGAAAGATTTATATTAAGTGTAGGCATTTTAAATGGAAACGTTGTAATGAAAGAACATAAATAAAGTATCTAATTGAGCCCTGTTTGCTCCATGTAGCTCTAACAGGGCAGCCATGTTGTTCAGAATCTTGGGTTAGATCTTCCTTCATCTTGGGTCTGATGAAGGACATTCTGGCACATGCTCCTCTGTATACACAAGTGTCTTATGTTAACTCGCTCACGGATGTGCATTCAGGACCTCCACCAAGAGGCAGATTCCAGGAGGATGGGGGCAGTGGTCCCAAATCAACACAGTTGGGAAGCATTAATGATGCTTATATTGTGGTCGTAATTTACACCGCTTTTAGTACAGGTCTAAAATGATTAGATAAACAGACCCTGACCAATGCATACAATAGAAAACACGGCCTGCAGGCTTACGCTCTCATGAGAATGGGGGAAGGAGACCCAAAGGCAGGAAAGAAGGTAGTGGCAGAAGATGGATTTGGAGGTACAATGTCGGCTGTGCGGTGTGTCCTTCTTGTCCTAACTGACTGGTTAAAGCCCCCTGCACAGCGCCGTACGTAGATTCCCAAGACTTCTAGAAACTTTAAATCAGGTGTGAAATGTCCATCTTTCCCATTTATTCCTTGTCGTAGTCGGAGTTCTACACGAAGGTGAAATGTCCAAAATTCTAAACGAGGGACAAATTGACAATCTATTGGTTACCGCGATGATTGCTTCACTTTTTACAAATTTGTATAAGTGGATCTCGCAAGCCCTTTGAGAATTGCGCACACTATTCACCGCCACTCCAGTCTGTAATCAGGCTTCGTGCGCAAGCTAGTGCTGCTCGTAGCGTTTCCTTGCATATAATGCATTTACAGGTTCGTACGCATCGAAACCAAAGTCCGCTCTAATTGGACACTCTCCGCTGGTTCTTGGCGATGGTTTAGCAGCAGGATAGGCCATTTAGGAGCCACGGCATGGGAATTATGTGTATTTACTCAGCAGTTTAGATACAGCATTAATGCCGGTTACCTAGTTCCAGTCTCTGTTCCCAAGCAGCGGACGCTGTTAACAGCTTCTCCCAGCCAGTCACTCCAAGGGTTGATGCAAACAATGGTTTTGTACAATTAGTTTCCTTCCATTTCTCCTAATAAGTTCAAGGGACAGCGGCCCATGGAATTAGTTTGTACTGTGAACGGAGAGCATACAAAAGTATCTAGAGAATGTGTTCGCAGTATTGCCTTCAAACACATAGATTTAATCTCTAACGGACCAAAGCACTCGATTGACGTCTTCATGTTCCTGGGCCCGATTTATGCAGTGATCCGGATCTTTACAGACCCTGTGGGTCCCTGGCAATGTCTTGTGATACCTTGTGACATCACGATGTTCCCAAACATCGGATGTTCCAGCAATGCATGACTTCGGATCATGAAGCCGCCGCTCACTTTTTGCTGCATTTGCTACATTTAAGCTGTCAGACGGAGGCTCGGAGGGTAGGATCCCACTGCAAGTCTCACGAGTTGGGAAAGATAAAGCAAGCTGGAGAATTTATGCAGTTCACCCATTAATGTCTGATTTTTACAATTGGCTTGTCTGGTCACCATGGTTCTGCTTCCATGTAGACCGGTATATGTAAGCCTCTCCCGTTCTGCCAACCTTCCCTTTTTAGGTACTATTTATACACAGTATTAGAGAGGCAAACCAAAAATACATGAAATACACCCCAAGGGGAATCAGGAGGGGCACACAATTATAGATAAGGATAAAGTATCACAAATGGATTATTATAAAGCAAAGTGAAAGTACAATATCATATTAAACATAATTCCCTTTACCTGGTCCCCCTTATTAAAGGCAATTTATACCGAAACGTTGGGTTGACTACTGCCCCCTCCTGTATCTTTAATTTCGGGCTATCTAGTGTCACATTACTTTGGTATGTTTTTTTTTTTTTTTTTAGTTTTTTGTCCGCACACAGTTTTAGAAGTCAAACAGGATATTTAAAGCACTTCTTTAAAAAGTGGCAGCAGCTTTCAAATTGCTGAGGCTCCTGGGATTTGTATTCCCGGGCGGAATGATTTCCCACGTTTTTGGATTGTACCAGCCAATTAAAATCCCACAAATTGGGTGGGGGAAGCCCCATCACATGCCAGCCTCCCCTGCAGTGTTTAAATTCATATTATGTGCTATGGCTGTCTGCTTATTCATGAATCCGATTTCCCCCCCCCCCCCCCCCCCCCTTTACACTGATAAGAGGATTTTCCAACGAAACAGCTAAACCGGAACAAGCACCTAGAGCAGTGATTTCATTGTCAATTGAACAGTTCTAGGCAAAGTACTTAGTAGAGCAGCAGGTGGTACTGTGTGTGTGAGCCAGCAAAGATCTCACCAGATGGGAAACTGCATGTTTAACCCCTGAGGTCATCTCCTAATGTCCTCACTTGGTTCCATCCTACTGCTAAGTGGGCTTATTAAAGCACCCTGCTGGCTTTTCCCCCTCGCAAATCAACAAGAACCTCTCTGTCCCGGTTCCCTGCCATCTAAACGCGGTTTGCGCTGGCAATGTAGAGAATAAGAAGAACATGAACTGTGTGTTACGTTGCATGGATTCAAGTTTTTAATTTTTAAAAAAAATGTTTTAATTAAATTAAAAATGCCCGTTTATGACCTCACTTTGCAGCTTGGAATGCAAATGTCATACTGGAACTAGTTGAATGTGCGGATCAAGGCACCGAGTGATGTCATAAACAAGAGACATTGCTGACGTATTTAAAACCTAATTTTCAATTAGTCTGTTCATAATATGTAGTGTTAAAGCAAACGACAACCAGGCAGGGTAATCCCCTGATGTGAGATACTCTTTAGTGTACTTGTCGACACCTGAACATAGCAGGTCCCATTTGGACAGGATGACGGCAAGTCCGTCTTTCATAGGTTATTCTTTAGAATGCTACTTTGATTTCCCTCCCGTATAACATTGTTTCTCAGTTAACCCATTACATGCCTGTGAATCTCCGTTTTTCAGAACTATTTTACGATCTTGGCACAGGGACAGGTTCTGGATGCATTGTGAGGAAGGAGGACTTGGCAGAGAGAGTTTGTCTGCTGACAGCACATTTATAACAAGTGGTTTTGGCAGTGATACTGTATGTTTAATATATCAGGGCTCAGTATATCACTGAACGTTTCCAAGAGACACCGGAGTTAGATCTCATCTCAGCGGGGGGATATAGAGAGCCTATTGTATTACACAACATGAGCGTGGCTTAATAGGACGACTGATGGGATTCCCACCGGGCAGTCCTCGTACTGCTCAGATCTAGGCAGTTGTACTGATCCCAAACTGTTCCGCAGGCTGGTGCAATCCCTTCTGGGTAAAAAGTAGCCCGTAAGCCATTAAGGACCAATGACGATCCAGGCCTTCATGACAATGGTCATGTCATGGAACTTCCTGCTTCAGTAGAGCACTGCTAATGCGAAATGCGTCAGGTTTTTAAGAACTAAATGGTCACGAAGACCTGAATATTGGTTCTGTGTTGAAAACCCTCTCTTTTTTTTCCCAAGTAATCATAGCATAGGAGGGTACTAGAGTATAGTTGTGTTTGAGATTCTTAGTGTGGGTATTCACGGCTAGAGATTTCAGAAGTCTAGACTCTCTCATACCTGTCTATAGTAGTGATTCACTAATCTATCCATCTGTGGGGTAATGATCCGCAGCCCAGCATTAATGATCATCCCAGTCAATATCCGTTAACAACATTTCCAAAATGTATTACCTGGAAATGACCTTGATGGGAATAATCTGTACCGCGGATGGACCCCAGAGGGGCTGGAAACTCATTACGGAGCATTTTTCCTATCTAAGCGTACGACTTACCTGCTTTTGGTTATTGAAATTCTAAAGCAATGTACTTTTTTTCTTCGTTTTTTTTTTAAACATTTTTTTTATTCCAGTCTGTAAGCCATGCTTTCTGTGTTTCTTAGATTATTTGTTGTGGTTTTCGTGGAGTGGCGACCATTAAACTGGGTAGTCTCCATCCTATTATTAATCCTAATGCCCCATTTATCTAACACGGTGGGGGGGGGGGGGGGGGGGGGAGGTATTTTTGCCTTGTGTATAGACAGTGCTTCAGAAACATTGCCCCAGGGATGCTTCTGGGTGGTATAAATACAAACAACCTGGAGAAGAGACTCCTGTGTTCTAGAATGAGATAAATATTTCATCTACAGGGTAAATGTAGAATGTTCTTTGGAAAGTTCTTTAACTGGGACTGTATTAGCGCTGGCTCCGGGCTTCAAATGATGCGCTAAGGCCTTATTTCAAGGGATTTTACAAGTCCTTTAGGGAGATGAAGAGAATGAGAGGAAAATGAAATGGCTTCTCCCTTCCAACCCCACAAAACACAGATCATAGTACGTGTAAAATGTTATTTTTTTTTGTCGGTTTTTTTTTTTAGGGAATTTTCTGAGAATCTCTACTAATGGTAAAAGGTTAATCATCTTCTGATTGGGCTGCTCGACTCTCTCCTATAATTATGAGCAAGATTTTAAAGTAAAATGACTGTTTGTTTGTTTTTTCATGTTGCAGATTAAGTTGTTTGTGCGGGTTTTTTTTTTTTTTTTATAGACCTTTTACAAAATGAACTTATTTATAAATCAGTTTACAATGAATGATCTTTCAAAAGTGGTCTGCTCAGAAGGCTTCCTCAACAAACAAAAAAGCAGGACTCTGGCCCTTCGCATCATTTTTTAAACACATATTAAATATAATCTCACAACACGATAAATCTTATAGCCAGGGTGAGGAGCAATCAGAATACAGATTTGTCTCCCAAATGAAAGATGACGGAAGAATAGTGAATTAAAAAGGGAGAAAGAGGAAAGGGAAACTATTTCTAACAAGGGCAGGTACAGCTGAAACGAAAGCGGTGTAGTTTACCGGAAGTGAGAAAGACGCAAATGTGGGGACACTAGATAAGAGGACAATGTAATGGATACACCCCTCCTGACCAGGGGATCGGAGAGGTTCTAGATAATATAGGAGATCGCTAAGAAACACAAGGAATCTTGTGACAGGCAGAGTTTGGGCAGGGGAAAAAGATGCTGGGGACATGTGGCAACTTATAAAGATATCATCACAATGAGCAGTAAATGAAAGATGCAAACTGAAGGGGAGCCCCCCCCCCCCCCCCCCATACAACCACATATGACTCGCACGTGTGTATGTATAGAAAATATATATAAATTTGCTGTGCCAGCAGGCCACCGCTTTTCTTTTTTGCTCAGTTTAAGACTGATAAGTATGCGAAACGCGTTTATCTGTGATCATATACAACATTCCAGCAATTCTGTGGTGTTAAAATAAATGAGTGGGAAATGTGAATTAATGGTTTGCTGTCCTTATACTGCTAATGATGGAGTGAAATGCGTTGACTATTAATATTCCACAGTTTGTTTTTTTTTGTTTTTTTATTGTCCCTATGTACAATTACCCTGCAAATAAGTTACCACCATGATGTGTGAGAATGGATTCTCGGAACTTTTCAGTGCTTCGAGCTGGAGTCCGTCTCACTTTCTGCTCCCAGTAGACCTGGGCCATAAAAATTATGGCTAAGTTTTTCTGTACCAAGAGCTGTGAAATTTGGCGCTAGACAAACAGATGTTTAATGTAATAATAATATACAGATCTGCACCATGAAGGGTCAAACACAAATCAAGGTCGTATTGTCTGGTGAGAAACTAGCTAAAGTACACATTGAACTTGGCAAGCTGACCCCAGAAACGGCCCAAATCAGAAATAATTAACATTCTATAGTCAAACGGCGCCCCCTATGTGAAATCTTCACCCTTTTTCACGGATGCCAATTTTTATAAGGTGCTATCTAAACCACAAATCTGTAACTTTTGTTTTTCTTTCCCCCTCCTCCCTATCTTTCCTCCTGCTTCTTCACTCACCTTATGTTTCTCATATTACTCATTCCCTCTAGATTGCAAGCTTGCGAGCAGGGCTCTCGACCTCCATGTTTTAGTCCAAATCTTTTAGTCCTTTTTTTTTATGTATCTCCCTTTCGTGCTCTGTACCAAAGCGTTGTGTGAATTGTTGGCGCTGTATAAGTAAATGGTAATGGGATGTCCTTCGGCTATTCACCGGACTGGGGAAGCCAGTGGCACACAAGGGGTTAAAAGGAACGGTGAAAAAGCATAGGAAAAAAGTAGAGCTGAAATGATACCCTTTATTGGCTTACTGAGAATCCGTAACGCGTAGCCTAAATATATATGGGGATAAAATGCGGGGGCAGCGAATATTTGGGGAATTTATCAGTCTGTCTTTTGTGTATGAACCTCGTCTCACACATCCTTTCCTCAGTGATACAGGCACAGGGGTGGTTTGTTATTACATTGTTTTCAAGTACATTGTGGGAATGTAATGGCATTCATTTTATCAACCTCCGGAGGATGGAAGGCTGAGTTAACCCCCTGCCAGGAATCAAACCTGCAAATCTTAGGACTGAACAGATTCAACGGCCGACTTAACTGCATTCAATTGTCTGGCCCAGCAAAGGGAGAGAGAGAACTGCCCCTTCCTCTCCTCCCGTCAAAATAGAGAGTGCAGAGCTGTTGGGTCACTTTTTGGACTTTCAGTCCACCAGTTTAAGTGGGTTTTTGGGGTCATTCGGACATGGGGACGTTGTCCCAATGAGACAACCTGGTAAAAGCTCCACTCTGCCTTCTCTCTAAGCCTTCTTCCATAGTCTGCGTTTTACCAATTGTCCCAATCTCCCAGTCCACCAACAGAGAATGGACCTTCTCCGAGGATGGCCAGCATGGATCTCTGAAGACCGGCCGCTCTCCTCCTGTACATGTGGCAGCTGTGGGATTTTACAGAAAGGCACCCCCCCCCCCCCCCAAACAAGCAACTGGTTTAAAAAATAAAAATCCTATTACAAGCCCCAGACTTTAAAGTTTTTAACACAAGCTGAATGCTGAGTCTCCCAGGAGGGAAGAATATGATGCTCTTAGAAGCCATTGAGCAGAGAGAGAGAGTGCACCTCGGCACGAGCCTCTGGGGAGTGCTGTATTACATTATCTGCTGATTGCTTGCCTGTGTGTGTGTGTTGCTTGGCTGTGTGTGTGTGTCATGGCTTTGCAGTTACTAAGGGTTGTAGAAGAGGAAATGAAACTGGCTGCGACCGGAGGATTTTCAAGAAGGAAAGTCGATTCTGTTTTTCGTGGGCTTTCAGATCGCACGCTGTTGACACAAACAGGATACGAGGGTCTGTACAGTCACGTGCAGACCACCTCGCTCTGTAGCCCACTACAAACCATTGCTCGTTTCCTCTGGAAGAACAATGAACACTGTACAGAGAGAGAGCGAGACAAAGTGAGGGAGTAAAAAAAAAAAAATAGAAGCCCCCTGCGTATTATCCACTGAAGGCTCGATCGGCTGCATGTTCATCTGCCCGCGAGAAATGGTCTGTGCCTCTTTAATTATGTCAATTTGTGGAGGATTCACCTATTAGTGGGTTGGAAAACCAACACCTCTTTCACGCATGGCTGCTTGGCCTTATTTGCATGCATTAGGTCACGGCCTTCGCAGCCAGAGTCGTATGCCACTGACGGATGCGGTCGACCAAGCAGGCTTTCATTTTATTATTATTATTTTTTTTGCGATACCGCAGCCTGTCTTGAGTAATCGATTGATCCTGTTGAATTATATAATTGATGTATACGGTTTACGAGCCGAATTCCCACACCGGGATAGGTAGACGGCCTGTTCTGATAAAGCTTGATGTTGGCTCAGAGGCTTGCCAACAATCGTGTCTTTGGTGTAGAAGAACTCTTCACTCCAGTACAGTGATTTGATGTTCTGGGTTTTATATCCAAAGACCATATGGAGTTTCAAAGCAGGAGTCAAACCCAAATTCTTCCTTTTAATGAGAAAGGACATCGTTATGTCGGTCATTTTAAATGGTGCTCTGATTTTGTAGAAGCCAAGGCTTAGGGTGCTTGCATCTGTGGGACGGTGACAACTTGGCGGTAGAGAGATGTCCCATAGGAGCAGCATCCAAAATATATTGCATTCAGAGAGAAGGGAGATTCTGTCTGGAGAGCTCACTCTCCCTATAAGTTCCCTGATCCTGTGCTTTGGATTCTAGCATTTCTTTTCTAGCATGTCTTCGGTCTGTGCCTGACATTACCAGCTTGTCCACTCGAGATCTTCTGTGTGTTCTGTCTTTAGACACTCTCTTGGATCGATACCGGATGGCATTTCCCAGCCTCCCCTTAAAGCGCCACTGTTGGAAAAAAACTCGTTACGTTTCACGGAAAGATTACTTTGAGTGTATTAATTTTAAAAAGAAACTTTTTAATAAAAAAAACATACAAACATAGTACTCTTTTGAGCCCTATTCGCTTTAATTGCTCTTTTAGGGGGCAGACGTGTTTTTGGTTTTGTTTTTTTTAGAATTTTTGGTCCGAGGAAGGCCGCTCTGGCCCGTTTTGACCCAAGATGTCCGGTTAATGATATTACTAAGCTACTTTTATTTGTATTCTTTCATTAAAACATTTCTATTTAGAGCATCTACACTTGATCTTTCAATTAAACAGAACTTTTTTTCCCCGCTGACGTCCTCCTTTAAGCTGTTTCTCAATTTGTGGAATCTAATCATAGGTGCACAGGGACATTCAACATCCTCGACCTTGATCCAATAAAAGATAAACTGCAGTCGAAAAGAACTCTTTTTTTCCCCCAAAGCTGATGGCTGAAAGTTGAAGGTCAACTAGACGGCTTTGTGCCGGTGGGGCATGTTTCACCCAAAACAACCTAAATCTTGAATTACTCCAGCTCTTCCGTTCCCTCCAGTTACAAAAATTAACATTAAAAATGACTGTGGAATGTGGGGGTCGCAAAAAATATGTCAAGGGTTTCAGAACTAACCGACGCATTTTGCACATTGTTACCCCCTTGTTTACACCTTTATCATTTTTAATATTGTAGAAGTAGTCGATATTGGACAGGGTGAGGGCAGTAGTTACACACTAATTAGGATAGAGGAGATGTATTAGATTAACAAACCACAAAATAGCAAAGGGTGTGTATATGCAACAGTGATGTGAACACAAGAAGCAAAATGAGTGTACAGACAGTACACCAATGAGAGGTGCATTTTCCTGCACAGAGCCCCCAAATCCCCCCCAAATGTCAATGCACGGGTTAATTTCTTTCCTACGTTCGACGGGTTGTCGCCTTCTTGGTCCATCTTGGCTCTAATTCCACATATGTAACGTCATCGTGATGGAATGGGAGAGAAGTGGGATCAAACGGAGATCTTTTCTTTCTTTTTTTTTTTCCACTCATCGCAGACGTGATTCGCTGTTATAACTGCAAACAGATTCTCCGCTGGGGAAAGCAAACCCCATGGCACATTCCCTTGGGTTAGATTGATCCTTTTTTTTTTTATATATATACGATATCAGGGTAAGGTCGTTATATACGGGGGAAACACGAGGAAGGCGGCCTTTTATTAGCATTATTATTGGTATTCTATCTTAACCCCTTCATGATCAGTACCGCTCATGACAAGTTCTGTCTTTAACCCCTTCGCAACCTTATGACGAGTTAACTTAAAACTCGCAACCGAGGCGAAGCTCCTGGACCCAATCGGCGGGTTTCCGACTGATCGCGGTGATCGCTTGATAACAGGCAAAGTAGATGCAAACTCAGTGTGTTCACACTTTGCCTCTAATTCACTCCCTGGGCTTCACATACTTATAGTGACACAGAGATTGACCTGCAAGTAAAAAATAAATAAATAAATAAAGTTAACCCTTTCCTTGCTGATTACAGTTTGTAACTGTGATCAGTTTCCTTCTTACTTTATGGCCCTCATTTTGAGTTTTTTAAACACATTTTTTTTATGTTTGCATTTTTAAAGTTTTTTTTTAAATAAATTAATATTATTGTAATCTATTCATTTAATTACAGTTAACCCCTGCATGCCCGTTCTGTGATTCTTATGGCTCTGACATCACACTGGGTCAGTGTTTTTTGGGCTTTATTTCTGGGGGGTTTTGTTGGGGGGGGGTTGGGAACATATATTTTTATTTTCAATTAGTTAATTGGGATAAGTGGGTTAGTGTTGTACTAGTTGTGTAGATTACTATTGGGAAAATAATGGGGGAGAACTTTTTTTTTTTCCCCAAAAAATGTTCCCCTTTTTATATGTATTTTTTAATACTAAATTCTAGATTATTTTTATGTATAAGGTATCAAAAGAAAGCTCTAGCTGTGCTTCAAAAAACGACATATAACTTAACGTATGGGAGTGTTAAATGACATGAGAGTAAAATTACGTTTCAACAAACGCATATTAAAAAATGAAAAATCGCACTGGTCACTGGCCCATAAATCCCTGGTCCTGAAGGGGTTAAACAGTAAGGCAAACTGGAACCTTAAAGGGACTGGATCATCCAAACATTGTTTTTACTATGAGTAAAAAATGATTGAAAATTATCTATACATTGTGCTAGCAAAATTGCAATTAAATTAGGAGAAAAGTATATTTTTGAATATGTCGAGTCTCCTGCTTATGACATCACCTGGGGCACGGTATGCAAATGTACACATTTCTCACTGAAAACAAGTTAATTAGCATACCGTGCCCCTGGTGATGTCATAAGCAGGAAACTCCACAGACGCATTTAAAATACACCTTTCTCCTAATTTAGGCATTTGTTTGCTAACACGATCATTTTTTATTTCCCTACATTCAAAGTAAGAACAATTGTTAGGGGGTACGGTCCCTTTATTGTCTTAAACTAAATGATGGCTTATAAGAAATAAATATGGTATCGACAGAAATCTCGAAGGACCCCAAAGTTGGGTTACACGAAAAGTGAGGGCGAAATTTAATTGTTTTACAAACACACAACACCAGTGCCAAACAAAGCTCTGGTCCATAAGAGGTTAAATAAAAAGTAGCTGTGATAGAACATGATTGGAAGAGCGAGAGGTAATCTGCAAGAATACTGCTTTATACCAAGAGTAGTAGATACCTAAATCCGCCCACCGGTGACAGACGCTCACATATTGTCTGTCAAGGGACAGGGATATGTTTCCCATGTTAAATCCGCTGCTTTGCAAATCAACCCACCACCATGTAATGTCAATAACAGGAGACACACATTGTCCGCATTTCTATACATTGTCCAGCAGTTCTGCTAACACAATGTATAGATCATTTTCCAGAATGTTCTTGTTTAGGTGAGAAAACCCCATAAAATGGTAGTAAATAGGTGGGGTTGTGGCCTGAGGAAGGGGCGTGGCATGTTCTAGCGCCAAGGCGTCCAACTGCGGCCCTCCAGATGTTTTTGTACTACAAGTACCATAATTCCCTGCCATTCTAGAATGCTGGTGGAGAATTATGGGGTTTGCAGTTCTGCAGCAGCATCGCCTTGAAGAAGCCCTATTGGGCGAAACGCGTCGCGAGATTTTGGTGACGCTGCACGAGACTTCAATTGCGGAAGTGTTTTTGTCTCCAACAACGGAGCTTGTTTTCACTTGGGGTCCTTCGTTATCCACTACTGCCGGTTTTGGACTACGTACATACTGGACGTACTGGTGATATTTTCGTTTCTGTTTTTACTCTATATGAGCCTTTATTCCAGTTTTTTATCCAGAGGAAAATGAAAGATTTATATTGTACCCTAAATTACATCTGATTTCCCAGTATAAATCTACATCTCCTAACTGGGTCTACATCTACCTATTACCAATCATTACACTTGGCTGTGGATGATAGGACTCAAAGTCCTCTAAAGTTTTTCACACTCAGAGCCGGTTTCTAGGCTCTTGAATTTGTGAGTGTATTTTCATTGGGGGACATATCTCCATATTGTATATTACTCCTATATTACTACACATTGTTGTTTTTTTTTTTTTTTGTTTTTTTTTTTTTTTTTTTGTTTCTCTGTTTCTTCCATATGTACTTTCCTGAGATATTATCAGTTTTCTCCAGATAAGTAGAGTTTCTTTGCGCAACACATTTTTTCACTTTTGTAGCAGTGGTTGGATGCCTAGGTTCTAGCGTGTTACACGTGCCCACTCTCTCTTGTCCTGTACGACGGGGACAGCGGAGGTGGGAAAGCATGATCGCATGACCGAAATACCCAAAGTGGGACCTTCTCCCCAGGCTTTCATTGATGCACAGAGGAAAAGGATCAATTAATCTGTCATCGCAATCCGTAATCCCCATCCAGCCCTCGTTGACAGTGTTCATTAACAGGCTTTGTGTGATGCTCTGTTCTCTGGTTGTACAGGGATAAAAATATATATATATATCTTATCTGCACCAACAACTGGGACAGCAGCACAAGCTGGTGAGCAGCCCTGGAAGCTCCAGTAGCTCTGCGGGTTTGGAGATAATGCTCCTTTTCCTGTTTGTTTGCACTGATAGAGAGATGAGGGATGTCTGTTGTAGGGAGTGTGCTATTTCTGTAATGTTTGGCAGAGGTTTCCAAGCACAAAATCACAAATCGGCTTCCCATGGCAATCTCAAGGAAAATACAACATGACTCCATCTCCTACCCAACAATCATTGCCCTCCGAACTTGTGGGAAGCATAACCCAAGGGGCATAGGATGCTGGCAGAGGGGTGCGTGAGCAATGCAAAGTGTCCCTTCCTCTATTTATATATATATATATATATATATATATATATATATATATATATACGATATACTTTTTATTGTCCATTTGCCAAGTTCAATAAAGAATAGAAATACCCAACGCAGAGTATCTATCTGAAGTCACTGGTGACTAAAGGACCATTAGGACTCGAAATGGAAAGGTGAGGGGGGAAGGTGGAGAATTTAGATGAGAATTGTAAGGGGTACATGAACTGAAATCTTTTGGGGACCCCCCATATCGAGTGATTTGAAATGAAAAGGACCGCCAGTGGGGAAGTGTTTTGTAATAAATACACTACAAGGCTGTGAACATACAATAATATTATTATTATTCACTAAGCAGGGTTGGATAATGCTGTTACATGGTTATTCTGACCTGATTTTTTCAGCACCTTTGTCAGTTCACCGTGTACTGTGCATTTGATTGAATTGTTATTTGATGCCGATACTCAAAGGGTTAAAGAGAAATGTGGGGGGGGGGGGGGGGGGGGGAGAAAGTGTTTAATTGACTGCTTTATTGCTCTCCACCCCCGCCTTACTTCCGGATACGTTTAGACATTTATCGCAGTCCATAGGTCATGTGTTGATGCAAAAGCCCTCTGCCTAACAATTTACAGCCCAGTTAGATCAGTCTTTTCAGGAGCATTGCCCTACTTAATTTTTTTGTCCCTTTTTTCACCTCTGACCTTACTAGACCATTTGTAATCTTTCTATCTCCCCCTTTACTGCCCTTTGCTAGGGTCAACTTGTCAAGATAACTGACAACATAATTATTCGCCTATATCCGTGATCTCTAACCTTGGCACTGCAGATGTTCAGGAACTACACGTCCCATGAGGTCTTGGGGCTGACTGAGCCTTATGGGACATGTAGTTCCTACACATATGCAGTGCCAAGGTTAGCCATCATTGGTCTATGTGATTTGACCATTCTAAAAAAAAATTGACTAGAATCACAGAATGTACATGCTGATAAGAACCATTGGGCCCAACTTGTGTGCCCAAATTCTGGCCAAAAAAACGGTAAATGATCTGACAAGCGAGCTATCCTGTTTAATGGCGCCATGCAGTGTAATATAAAACGCTGCTTCCCATGTTTGCTTTAAGACACCTGCTTGGCACAGTCACTGCAGAGAGAAGCCAGGGATTTTTTTTCCCTAAACAAACATGTCATTTTGGTAAATGGTTACACATTAACATCCGCTATATGAAGCTCCCATATTCGAGGGATGCTTTGCATGTGCATCTAGTGCAGGGCTGGACTTCCTACAATGCACGTGGGAAGGGCCTCCTAGAGGTCAAATAGGGTAACTCCACCCACTTATCTTATCTCCACCCATTTTGGACTAAACCCTATTTACTTATTACCACTTATTATGTTGTGACAATTTTTTTTTTAGGTTGGGTGTGTTCAATATATTCTTGGAACTAGGATAGGGTGACCACATCACCCCACCTAGCAAACCTCAACACATTATATTGTGGCTGGGTTGCAGAGGTTTTACTGGGCGCCCCCCCCTACTACACCACCAGGAGATCCACCCCCCTGGTGATACCTACTTTTACTCTGATCAGTCTGATCCCGGAATGTAACCATGTCCTTGAGTAGGAATGAGTTTGGAGGAGACACTTGCCAAGAGAGGTTTACAGGTTAATTAGTGACAAATGAGTGCATTTCTAGAGTAGGAAGCCTCTTACAGAACAAATGGTCTGGGGAAGCCCCCATAAATATAGCCCCTATTCCCGACACTTCCCACGTGGTTGTCTAGAGTGCTGCTAACTTGTAGGAGGCTCTCGCTTCTGTGTTATCTTCTCCTTATCGGCCGGTACGCTGTGCGGAACGAGACAGCGGAAGGATATGAGCACATCCGCTCACCCCGTCCTCTCTTGTTACAGCGGGTAACCAAGCAGGTAGCGGCCTTTACCACTGCAGCTGTCCCTGACGCGCAAAGCGTCCCCTCTTATTTTATGAAAAAGGAAAATGTCTGAATAAAATGGTGGCGGGGAGCTGGTAAAACCGGCAGGCCGGTAAAAAAGTGTCATCAGGCCAATGTTAAGTCTATGGAGACAGTACCAAGGCCGGTATTGCTTTGAACAAAAGGGGGCAACCCTAGGGGTGGGGGAGGCAAACAGTTTTGCTAATATAATTTCATACTTTAGAATGTCAGTGTGCAGGGCACAGATATCCACTGGCTGGGGCCCCCCAGGACAGCCGGGCCCCTAACTGGACTACTGGCTATATCCCCCTTCCCCTGAGAGCAGCTCTGTGTAGAACTCCCATTCTTAATCCTGGCAGGGTCACATCAGCTTGATACACATGGAGTGAGCAGAAATTCCAGCAAATGTATAAATTAATAGAACATGCCCTTTTTTTTTTTTTTAAAGGGATACTGCCATCCTAAACATTGCTTAATATGTAGAAAATTTAAAAAAATGCTGGAAAATGATCTATACCTTGTGATGGCAGAATTGCATGCTGGTTCAGAAAATAAGAGAAATATAAAATGTTTTTAAAGTTTTTGTGGTTATGACATCACCTGTGGCTTCCTATGCCAATGAACTCATTTACAATGGGAAGTCAACATAGGTGATGTCATATGCAGCAGTCAGGATGATAGGGGTTGCAGTTTTTAGCAGATAATAGCTGGACTGTTACAGTTTGCCTGTGCCGTTCCTGGCATGCATATAGCTAGATTTGTTATCACTTTTTTAATGAAGGTTTGCTTCTAAGACCAGTTTGACCCTGGCTGGCTGAGCATCATGTGACTTTCCCACCCCACTTACCAAAAATGTACAACACTAGCCGGTTAGAGTGTGCCCTAGCCTCTCCTGGACACACGAGAGTTAAACAAAGCCATGTTACTTTACAGGGCAGGGAATGGTTAACCGCGTGAATTGATTTCCTTTCTAGATATTTTATGCCCTTTCTCTCCATCCCCCTCATTAATCTGTATTGATATACAGACCGTGCTTTCTCTAACCTCCTCTCTGTCTTTCTGCATGCATTAGGTCCAAAAAAGTGTCTTCTCTGTCTGGCTGTCTGCAGGAGCCTGGCATCTCCAAGGAAGATCTGGGCTTCGAGCTGGAGGAGCTTGAAGCAGCAGCTCGACTGGTACAGCAGGAAGAGAATCAGCTGTCTGCATCAGCAACCGTTCCCAGGCAACCCGCGGTGCTCCTCACCTGTGACAGCTCAAGCAGCGAGTCCTCGTCCGAGACAGAAGACTCCTCGTCAGATGAAGAGGACACATTGAGCAGTGTGGACCCCGCGCTGGAGGATTCTTCTGCCTCCCTCCAGAGGGATACAGCCAAGCTTCTCATAGAGGACATTGGGACCAGTGAGAAGTCAGACGCACTGGTGGGGGAGCAAGAATGTTCCCCCCAAACCACACCGGTCCCCTTACAAGTCGAAGGAATTACCCAAGAGACGACACCAGCCACAATTGCCTTCTCCAAGCATCTGTCGGAACACGTCGCTGCGAACGCCAATTCTCAAGACGTTACAGGTGCAAATTGTACTATCCAACCGACGGGGAACATTCCAGTGATGGGCACAGCCAGGGAATTTTTGGAAGTCACTCCGCGTCCTAATCCACTGCTTATAGTGGCACAGGCTGACCATGATAAACCCATGCTGGAGGAAATTTAGACTTGGTCCCTTTTATTAAAGACTTGACTTGTCCACAACAGACCTCAGGTTTGTTTAAATGATTAAATTGTTACTGGGAGATGCTGATACAATTGAACCTTGATCTGGGATTGACCAAAAAAAAAGAAATTGGATGATTAATGCATTTAATAAACCCTTCTGCAATTCACAGTAATTAATTATCTTACCAAAAGTAACTCACAGTTAATCCAGAACCTCCGTTTGGATCTCAAAACAGTTCATTCCCTCTCTCTCTTTCTGTGCTCATCTCATGCTGTGTTACCCCCTCACACTTCGTAATCTACCCCATTTCCCATCCTGCCACCAAAATGTCTTTGTTTTCGCTAACTCTGCTTGGAAAAAAAATACACATTTCTCCTAACCCATTTTATTCTATATATACCTGGATTTTAATTACCCAGTTTTTTATGGTCCTTTTTTATCATGAAAGGGGGTAATACAGGGAATTGAGAAGGCAATTGGCAACTTCAGTCCAAAGTAACCGAGCTGGAAACATTCTCCCATTCAGCTAAAATTCAGACTCTGCTATTTTGACCTTTTGTAGGCTGCAGTTCATTTGTCAGTTCCCCTCGAAAGCCCTGTATTTCATTGATATATTGGCTGATGACCCAGCCTAATCAATAATTAATAACGATCTCCGCGATCTCATCTCTGGGACAGTTTTAGACATTGTAGCTCTTTAGTATGATATTGTAGAGTCGAATCCGTTGAGAGTCTGTAGAGGAGGCCGTTAAACCAAAAGCAATCTGAAAGGCCATATGTTTTTTTACTGTGTATGTAGATATTAAAAAATATTGAAAATAATACAATGTGATAAAATTGTAGATTATACATTTCCCATTGAAAAGCAGGCTATTTGCATATCAGGCCACAAGGTGATGTCATAGCATTCTGTTAAAGAGCGGGATTGAGGGGCGTCCTGTCTCCAACGCCAACGTTTCTTTCTGAAGACGCTTCCCGGCAGACTTGTGTCACCGCCGAGGTATTGATTATCCTGGATGGATGGCGCGACCGGCGACAAACGCACCAAAGAAAGGAACCCTTCATGCGCCACCATGGGCACATCCACCCGCAGCGGACACATAACGTCGAAAGCTTGGGCTGATGTCTCAAGGCTGAATAAAACAAACAGGGAAGCGCTTGTCAGGGAGATTAATGGCTTGGCTGAGTTTCTTTATTTCTGTCCTCAGCATGCCATTTGTCTGGGAGATAAGAGGCTGGGCTGCAGGGGAGAGATAAGCGGATGGGGGGGGGGGGGGGGGGGGAGATTCTCAAGCAATTAAAACCTGCTGTAAGAGAAAAGCATGGTCTTGTGTGGTCTGTGGATTCCCCTACTCAAATTAGACATGTAGGTGAGAGTTTGCTAATGAGCGGTGGGAATATAACCGTCCCTCCCAATATTTCTAGTGGCGCTGTTCTAATAATATATCTGGCAATGTAGTTATTACCGTGGACTGGACCGCGCATGCGCTAGATCATTCACATCACAGATCTGACAGCTGGGAGGAATTGCCGTTACGTGATGCCGAAAACGACACTTCCCATGACGCCTCCGACTGTATGTGAGCGATTAGACCAGGGGGGTTAGGGTTATGGTGAGGGGTAAGGTTTTTTCCAGCCCAGGTACATACATTTCACCAGGGGGGGTTAGTGTTAGCTGTAATCTTTCACTTTCCTCTAACCCCGTTGGGGGCATCATGGGAAGTGCGTATTATTGCTGTGGAGTCTAATACATTCTCACATTGCACATTATGATGAGTTATATTTCTGTGAAGTCTGTGATACACTGTCACAATGGACATTACTGTGAGTTTCATTGCTATGGAGTCTAATACACTCTCCCAATGGACATAATGGTGAGTCTTATTGCTGTGGAACAATGTGATACATTCCCACGTCACAGATTTCTGATTTTGAATACTGTGGAGCAATGTGTTACATTCGCACATCAATGAGAACTATGTAATACACACTGCACATTACTGTGAGTTTTATTGCTGTGGAGCTCTCTACAATCGCATTCTACACATTACTGAAAGTTTTATTTCTGTGCAGCTCTCTGATACAGTCACACAGAGCACCTTACTGTGATTTTTATTGCTGTGGAGCTCTGTGACACACACACCGCACATTACTGTGATTTTTATTGCTGTGGAGCTCTGTGACACACACACCGCACATTACTGTGATTTTTATTGCTGTGGAGCTCTGTGACACACACCGCACATTACTGTGAATTTTATTGCTGTGGAGCTCTGTGACACACACCGCACATTACTGTGAATTTTATTGCTATGATGTATGTGCTACACCTATACATACTGCACATTACTGTGTGTTTTATTGCTGTGGAGTCTGTAATACACTCACACACTGCACATTACTGTGAGTTTTATTGCTGTGGGGTCTGTGATACACTCACACACTGCATATTACTGTGTTTTTTATTGCTGTGGAGTAGGTGATACACTCACACACTGCACATTACTGTGTGTTTTATTGCTGTGGAGTAGGTGATACACTCACACACTGCACATTACTGTGTGTTTTATTGCTGTGGAGTAGGTGATACACTCACACGATGCACATTATTGTGAGTGTTATTGCTGTGGAGTCTGTGATACACTGCACATTACTGTGTGTTTTATTGCTGTGGAGTCTGTGATACACTCACACACTGCACATTACTGTGTGTTTTATTGCTGTGGAGTCTGTGATACACTCACACGCTGCACATTACTGTGAGTTTTGTTGCTGTGGAGTCTGCGATACGCTCACACACTGCACATTACTGTGTGTTTTATTGCTGTGGGGTCTGTGATACACTCACACACTGCACATTACTGTGTGTTTTATTGCTGTGGAGTAGGTGATACACTCACACGATGCACATTATTGTGAGTGTTATTGCTGTGGAGTAGCTGATACACTCTCACGTTGCACATTATTGTGAGTGTTATTGCTGTGGAGTAGCTGATACACTCTCACGTTGCACATTATTGTGAGTGTTATTGCTGTGGAGCTCTGTGATACACTCGCACACTGCATTACTGCGATTCTGTTCCTCTCGGAGTCAGTCTGATGATGATCACTGATGCATAGCTGGATCACATGGAAGGATCTTTATCAGAGCCAAGTGGGACATGTTTGGAAGGATGTCATGTTCTGCACCTACTCTCATTAGCTCTGTCCCAGCATCTGGCAGGGCATAAATCCAATGTTTGTGAGTTCTGTGCATTTACTCTACATGTATACATGATGTCACTGTACCTTTAATTGCCTTTTCATAGCCGTAGTGTACAATTAAGCTCATTTCCCAGTCAGTTGCTGCAACCTTAACCCTTGAGTGTCCTCGGGGGGGGGGGGGGGGGGGCCTAAAAAGCGTCGTCCCCTCTCTCATTCCTCCTTGGCAGCAAACAGAACAGTCTCCCCGCTGGCTTGCGATGTAACACAGTCCCAGCCGCCTCACCTCACACAGCACCCGGCCCTTGATGATGTGCTTTATTTTCCATTCACTGCCCTAATTACCTGTATTACAACTGTATAAACCCGTGCAGAATAGCAGGGGGGGTGGTCCTCGGCACTAAGAAGCATGAATGTACCATCTGTTGTACGGGATAGGGGGAGAGACCGGGGGGGGGGGGGCGAGAGAGTATGGTCTGCTGCAGGTGTCGTGAGGAAGGCAATACCCTATGCAGGTGTCACTGTGCGTATAACCTCTCAATTGAGCCAAGGAAAACTTTGACTGCAATATAAATCCTAAACCAAAAGCCATTCGATGGCAGATTAGAAAACAAATGAGCCAATGCATTTAGTACTATTTTTTCCAAACTGCTTTTAAAACCTCAGACGCATTGTTTGCACTCTTTGCTTTTTCCCCCTACTTTATTGGTGTTCTATCATTAAAGCATTTCTATTTAAAATTAAACATAGCTTTTTGCAGACTGTTTTCCGTCCTTTAAAGGGACTCTACCAATTACGTAAGATGTAACTTGATTACCCATGCATGGACAAACTAACACATATATGACATATGCCACTGTGTGTTTGTTTGTTTTCTATGTTTGATTGCATGTAAAAGTAAAAATAAAATGAGAGGTTTATCTCCATCATCCATTTTGAGAATTGTACCCATGATACAACATTCCTCAAAATCTTTAAAAAGTTTCACGTCAAAGGCTCTCTGCCATCCAAATATTATTGATATTGCATGATACTAGTGCAGGACAGTCTCTATTCTGGGAGACAATCACGCTAAGTCTACTGGACAGCGGGATTTAAAAAGACTATCACCTGAACATTATTTTTTACTGTGAATCTAGAGAATACAAATATACTGAAAATGATCTATACGTTTTATTAGCCAAATTGCAAGCAAATTCCACCTGTGGCACGGTATGCAAATTACACATTTCCCATTGAAGAGCAGTTCATTAAATTTAGGCATTTGCTTGCAATTTTGCCAATGCAATGTATAGATCATTTCCAATCATTTTTTATGCTCTACATTCACAATATTCAGGTGATACCATCCCTTTAAGAACACAATCCCACAGTAAAAATCAGTACAGCTGCTAGGGTTGCCTCCTGGCCTGTATTTTACCAGTAGGCCGGTAAAAAAAAATGGCTTGCTGCCAATGTTAAGACTATGGAGGCAATAGGCCAGTATTTTTTTTTTTTTTTTGTGGAAAAGGTGGCATCCCTAATTGCTCCCAGTTGTCCCAATTTTGGGAGATTTGGGAATGTAGAGAATAAAAAATAATACAAATCTCTACATTGTGCTAGCAGACTGAAGCAAATGCATGAATTAATATGCTTTAAATGGGAGTGGAGTGTCCTACTTATGACATCACCCTGTGACTTGATATGCAAATGGAAGGTAGTTCATTTGCATATCAGGCCGCTGGTGATGTCATAAACAGGAGACTCCAAAGACGCATTTAAAACACATATTTCTCTTAATCTATGCATTTGTGTCCGTCTTGAGCTCACACAATGTATAGATCATAATCAAGGTTGAGCTGATTTTCAGTGGAAAGGATGAAGTGGGGTATAATTTGCTTTAAATCCGCGGAGAGTTGGTTTATTCCAGGCCGGCTCACTTTGTACCCTTCGGAGAAGCCGTAAAGCTGAGAAATGAGCTGTTTACACACTCCAGGAATTCTACCACTGAAGGGGTAAACTGCCACATGCCGGCTGTGAGTGGCCCCATGGGGGCAATTGCACACGCTTAGTCTGCTTTCTGCTGCTCATTCAGTGCTCTCCCCCTCATTAGAGATTTGCACAGCTTAATGCTCACATCTTGTAGATGAATTAACCCCGTGGCTGCCTGAGCTGCATGCACTAAATAGCTGTTAATGGTTTCGTTTATAAACTTCTACTAACGATCGTTAACAAAGCCACTATATGTTTCATGTTGTGGATGCTGGGTTGGTTTAAATTTTTTTTTTTAAAAAACACTTTACATCTCTCAAACCAGCTCTGGCTTTCCAGGGTTTATCCATCAGTTCATTCTCGTTCTGTGATAGCTAACCTTGGCGCTGCAATCTTAGATTGCATGGTTTGTGACGCAATTGTATTTAAAAGGAGATACAAAAAAATAGAGAGAGTCCTAAATTATGGGGTCAAAGTTTTAAAAGTAATATTACAAAGTGAAGAGGTCGTGGATGCATGGGATAGCCACCTAGCAGAGGTGGTAGAGGTTAATACAGTGAAGGGGGTTTACGCATGCATGGTGTAAAAGGGGAGGAATGTTACAAAATGTCCTTTTTCTTGCCTCTTTGTCCTGTCATGCAGACAGAATGACCAAAGCCTCTATAGGGTGGCAAATAAGGGTCCCAGGGACAAAAAGTAGCGGAGGCTAAAGAGGTGGGGTTATGCAACGACACACAGCATTGAGCTCCAGGCTACCTGGCACAGTTACCGGCAGTATACGGGCAGGATTAATGCCAGGACAGACCCGAATTTGATGGGACAGGACCCGAAAAACAGGACTGTGTGGCAAATTCGGGCCTGTTGGCAGCTATGGATTTGGTACAGAGAATGGAAGGGAACTAGATTAGAGAGCAGAGACAGGCTGATACATGAGTCAGAGAGCCCTGCTTGGATGCATAGTTCCATTTCAATCAATAAATAGTTTTGTTTGGTAATAACATAAACTTATTTATATATTGTATGTGTTGTTTGTATAATAATTTATTTTAGTTTCTGTTAACCCCTTCAGGACCTTTCTTTTTATGTTTTGTTGTTCATTTGGAACAAGAGCCATTTTACACCTCTAGCGATACATTCTTTTTTTAAGGACAGAAAGGCTTTCTTTTGAGACTTAATCATTTTGTATAAAATTGAATAAAGATGGCCACATTGGCAAAAATTTCGGGTTTTGTATTTAGTTTTGTCTATAATCTTTCCACGGTTACAGTCTCACTCTCTCCTCGGTTCATACAGCACTGATTGTCATTTATTATAATTATTGCATGTGATCATTGAGATCCTATCAATAAAGTGCAAATAATAATGGTTGACCTGGTCTGCGTAACTGTTAAGGCAACAAGGATAAACTTAACCCATCCATACCCCCAAATTTGGGGCAGGATGTCAATGGATTGCGAAAAGCCCCTAGACTTATCAAAATCCTCTCTGCAATGGCTGAGCCTCTTCTCTGGGTGTTCTAGACTTGACTCCATCAGAGGCAGCTTGGAACACCCCTTAACCCTATGAGCGGTCCCAGCAACAATTT
This sequence comes from Pelodytes ibericus, assembly GCA_036172795.1. Taxonomy (NCBI): domain Eukaryota; kingdom Metazoa; phylum Chordata; class Amphibia; order Anura; family Pelodytidae; genus Pelodytes; species Pelodytes ibericus. The sequence continues at coordinate 77,909,656 of CM069865.1, read as the reverse complement.
TTTGTATAGACATTATTATCTACCTCCATTATCAGCAGCCATCACTCCTGTGTTCCACTGGCGCGTTGTGTCAGTTTATCCAAGTCGTGACTGTGTTTCCTATTAATTTCACAACTGATTTGATGTATGTTTTCATGGAAGAAACATAGAATGTGTCGGCAGAAAAGAACCATTCGGCCCATCTAGTCTGCCCAATTTTCTAAATACTTTTATTAGTCCCCAGTTCCCTATCTTATCTAGGATAGTCTTCTGCCTATCCCACGCATGCTTAAACTCTTTCACTGTGTTTACCTCTACCACTTCTACTGGAAGACTATTCCATACACCAACTACCCTCTCAGTAATGTAATACTTTCATTAGTTCATGGCCTTATCTTATATCTAGGATAGCCTTATACCTATCCCACGCATGCTTAAACTCCTTCACTGTATTAACCTCTACCACTTCTACTGGAAGACTATTCCATACACCAACTACCCTCTCAGTAATGTAATACTTTCATTAGTTCATGGCCTTATCTTATATCTAGGATAGCCTTATACCTATCCCATGCATGCTTAAACTCCTTCACTGTATTAACCTCTACCACTTCTACTGGAAGGCTATTCCATGCATCCACTATCCTCTCAGTAAAGTAATACTTTCATTAGTCCCTGGCCTTATCTTATATCTAGGATAGCCTTATACCTATCCCACGCATGCTTAAACTCCCTCACTGTATTAACCTCTACCACTTCTGCTGGAAGACTATTCCATGCACCCACTACCCTCTCAATAATGTAATACTTTCATTAGTCCCTGGCCTTATCTTATATCTAGGATAGCCTTATACCTATCCCATGCATGCTTAAACTCCTTCACTGTATTAACCTCTACCACTTCTACTGGAAGACTATTCCATACATCCACTACCCTCTCAGTAATGTAATACTTTCATTAGTCCCTGGCCTTATCTTATATCTAGGATAGCCTTATAACTATCCCATGCATGCTTAAACTCCTTCACTGTATTAACCTCTACCACTTCTACTGGAAGACCATTCCATGCATCCACTACCCTCTCAGTAAAGTAATACTTCCTGATATAACATTTAAATCGTTGTCCTTCTCATTTAAGACTATGTCCTCTAGTTGTGGTAGTTTTTCTTCCTTTAAATATACTCTCTTCCTTTACTGTGTTGATTCCCTTTATGTATGTAAATGTTTCTATCATATCCCCCCTGTTACGTCTTTCCTCCAAGCTATACATGTTATACCATTTCTAAGTGACCCCACACTTTTAAACAGTAGTGTATACAGATATTTTTACACATGGGATATGCAGAAGACTATCTTGAATATAAGATCAGGTTAAGGACTTAATAAGGGGTGAGGACTTTACTGGTAAAGCCCAATTAAGTTATTTTATCCAAGGAATGCCTTCAAGGCATGATGTTTAGATAATACAAACAAGTTATTTTAGGGGTTATAAGGTTAATAGCTTAATTGAGCCAAATTAATTTCTCTTTTAAGAATTAAACTTGACTGCCTGGAAATCGCTAGGATAGATCTCAATATTTCTCCAGGGGACATACACTGTATGCCTGAAAGAGGTACACTTTAATTGAAAGATTACATCAACTACAGTACCTTATTGAGCCCTCTCTGCTTGTATAGCTCTATCAGGGGGCAGACCTCTTGGGTATTATGACCCAAGGTTCTAAACAACATGTCTGCCCTGTAATAGAGCAGTACAAGCAAAGAGGGCTCAAGGTGGTGCTTTATTTATGCTTTTATTAAAGCAATTCTATTTCAAATGTTTACACCTGATGCAATCCTTTAAATTTCACTATGTCTGTGTCGACCCCCCCTAGTCATCCAGTTGTCCCGAAACCCCCTTTGGAACCTCTTGACCTTTGGACTATCGTCTGAAAACCATTAGCCCAAGGGCTTTCCATTGTTAAGCAATTTCCAAGGGTGTTTTTATTTTTTAATTGCAGTCATTTCAGTGTTAATGGTGTATAGTAAATTCTCACAAGACCAGACATTACACGTAACCATGTGAAGTACTCTGCTGATGCAGTAATTGAAGTGTCAAGTGATGGGATGCTTTCTACCTCGGGGGTTTTAGTAGGTTTAATAAACACACTTCAAGGCACTATGTCATTAAGGTTCTGTATAATCATATTTAACTCAAAACACTTCCTTAAGCAGCCTGGGTGTCTTTCTGTGATCTGGAGGTGTCAGGATGCTGCAAAGTCCTGTGTCTGTGGTCTCTTTGTCCCCTCAACATTACTTATAAAAATGAATGGCAAGAATAAAAATAAATAAACAAACATCCAAAATAATCTGTGCATTGTGTTAGCAAAAAAAAAAATGGGTTAAGAGAAAATGTGTTTTAAATGTATCTCTGGTGTCGCCTATTTATGACATCATCAGTGGCTCAATATGCAAATGAACTACTTTTCCGTGGAAATGTGGAATTTGAATATCAAGCAAAACCTAAACAGGACATTTCTTCTAGAAATGATTGAAGATTATTTTTCCATCTCAGCTTCTCACGGACTTAAAGGAACTTTAAACGTTGTTTAACCCTTGCGTCCTTGAAGGAAGCAAGGGTTAAACAAAACATGTCCCGGTACAATTAAGTAAACCCGACTTGTATCTTAATCGATAACGTCAGCAGGAGTACAGCCAATCAGAGCGGGCGCTCGCCTGGCTCTGACAGCCGAATGCGAGGGTCTGTCGCTACTAGCGCAGAGAGAGAGACCCTTGTTTTTTCATCTGATCAGCAGGGAGGGGGGCCTAGTTAAGGTACTATCAAAAGTACACGCCAGTTTATCCTCATACTAGGGACAACTAAAATTTCACTTGTGCTTCTATATTAGAAGCACAAGTGAATAATGTTTAGTGTCCCTTTAAGCTCTTTGAAATCATGTTTAAATCGGAGGCGATCAGACGGTGTTTCCACGATGCCTCCTCCTCCGCGGACCAAAAGTATGTTCCATAACGGAAGAGCAACGTCACCCCATTAAAGGGGCTGCCCTGTTTCGGGAGAGATCTTTGGAAGCGGTAATTCACCACTTCCGCTGCTCTGTTGTAGTTGCTAGTCCTCTCCTAGCCTCATGTTGTTTGCCTCTGAGAAATCCGCTCTGGCGAAACGCGTGGGGCTAACGCATGTATCCTGACAGCAAGTGTACCCCTTAAGAAACATTGTAACTATTCCATGAAATTGGATCTTTACAAATGACTTGGGTTAAGCTCTATGTATCACCGGCCATTCAAATCCTGTCTGACTCCTCCCTGTAAACAATATCCTTATCACCACAGTCCCTTTGATGATACACGGAGTGCGGGAGTAGTTAATACTTTGAAATGTTCTTGCAGGTAATGGTTACTAACAAACGTTCCCTATGCATAGGATTCCGATGTACCAGGCAAAGCTCCAAAATCAATGGTGTGCTTCCCCCTGCAGAATGTATACATTGAAAGCTTGTGGTTTGGATACTCAATGAACTCAACATTACTTTAATTATGGCGGAGCCATCACCCGAGACACGACTGTCTAATATGTTCCAAGGGACATCAATTCTTCACCAAATAATATGAAAGAACTAATATTTAAGAGAATCCGAAAATACCAGTCCAAAGTTTGATTACCTTTAGCTGCATTCGGTATGTTGTTATATGATATGTGTGATGAAGTAAGTCCACCAGGTGCTACGATTGGGAGCTGCACCTACGTTTAGCAGGATTTGCATGTCTGGGTTTTTTTTTTTTTTGCTTTTAAAGGCACAGTATCGTCCAAACATTGTTTTTACTGTAAATGTAGAGAATAAAAAATGATTGAAAATTAACTATACATTGTGTTAGAAAAACTGCTGTTATATACCTAAATTAGGAGACAAATGGGTTTTAAATGTGTCTGTGCAGTCTTATGACATCACAGGATGCAAATGAACTGCTTTTCAGTGAGAAATATGTAATTTGCAGCATGGAGGATGGATATACGCACAGACACAATCCAATTAATTAATCATGGTAGGTAATATGAGATCTCCACCCTGATTGATTAATTAATTGGTTTCTGTCTGTGCGGATATCCATCCTACATACTGCCAGGCTGCACTTTGCATGGTCTTTCTGCAGCATGTGGAACAAATATGTGGAAACATGGCCGATGTTGGCAACTATGGGATTGCCCATCACCTGGGCGCTGATAGGGTTAACGCTGCTCCTACACCTTTGGCAGCTCCGGTGGGCAGTGTGACTTCCCCCATTGTCATATTAAAGAGCCAGGCGACGGTGAGCAATCTCCATTGATCTCTCCATTTGATTGGCGCTTCCTCTCAGCGTACTGCGCGGTTTGGAGAGAGGCGGCGAGGCGCCGATCTGTTCCACTGTGTGTTTTTATCCTCGCTTCTCTTTCCGTACGAGGGATGAGAGCTTCTATTAAACAACGTGACAGACGGCAGACAAAACACTCCGATATAACATTCCCGTCCATCAAGTGATAAGAAGGCTGAGGCAGCTTTCTACTGCACTTCATGGATCACACACTGCGAATCGCCAGCAGCATCCGCTCAGTCATTACTAGTGATTCATAGACTGTATATCAGAGGCACAAGACATGCAGCACGGGGGGATCCACAGCGAGGGTATCTAACAGGAAATGGAGCAGTCACCATAGAAACCAGTGGAATATTTCACTTTTAGAACCTGTACCATCACCATGGAAACCAATGGAATGTTCCTGATCCACTTTTAGAACTCTGCCATCACTATGGAAACCAATGGAATGCTCCTGCTGAATGTTTCACTGTTAGAACCGTGATATCACCATGGAAACCAATGGAATGTTCCTGCTGAATGTTCCACTTTTAGAACTTTTGCCATCACTATGGAAACCAATGGAGTGTTCCTGCTGAATACTCCACTTTGTCTAAGAGGATCCCCTTCTTACCAGCTTATTCTTTGTAGATTGGCATCTTTATGCAACGGAAGGAGAGAGGTTAGCAGAGTACTGTGTAAATAAAATACATTATTCTTGTTCTAAATGACTTATTATCAATAGTTACCAGTTGGCCATAAAGTTTCTGGTACAGCCCCGCCTATAGTAAACCTTCAGCCAATCCATAAAAATATACCACTGTCCCTTGGACATCTGAAATGCTAGGAGGTATGTGCTAGCTCTACTGGTGAGGGCACACAGGAAGAAACTTGTCCCCTGTTAATATAAACAATGTTCCCTTGAGGTTGATAGGGCAAGATCTGTCTGGACTGTAATGTTACATCCACTACCCTACCAGTGCAGGGTGGGCTCCTACCGAGTGTTTGAAATGCAACATGAACTAGTTTGATCCTCTCCGGAATCCTAAAAAATCCATCACACTGATTTATTTATCTGTGTGTAAAGTTTCCGATTCTGAGCTTAGCCAGGCAGGGCCGATCCTGGGCGGGTGCACGGGGTGCACCGCGCCCAGGCGCACGGGAGGAGAGGCGCTGAAGCAGGGAGCTCTCTCCCTGCCGTCCTCCTCCTTGTTAAAGCAAGCACAGCGCGACGGGTGCAAGCTCCGCCCCCGTCGCGTTCTGTGATTGGCTGCTGCCGGGAGGAGGACGTTCTCTAGAGTATCTGCCAAGACACCATAGAGAACATCCTCCTCCCTGCAGCCAATCACAGAACGCGACGGGGGCGGAGCTTTCCCCCGTTGCTCTGTGCTTGGATTAACAAGAAGGAGGAGGTAACAGTTAGGGTTTGGGGGGTGTTAAAATATCAAATAAAAAAAAGAAAGAAAGTGTGGAAGTGTCTGTGAATGTGTATAAGTGTGTATGTGTGTGTCAAGGTGTATAACTATGTGTGTGTTACTGTCTGTGTAAGTGTGTGTGAATGTGTATAAGTGTGTATGTGTGTGTCAAGGTGTATAACTATGTGTGTGTTACTGTCTGTGTAAGTGTGTGTGAATGTGTATAAGTGTGTATGTGTGTGTCAAGGTGTATAACTATGTGTGTGTTACTGTCTGTGTAAGTGTGTGTGAATGTGTATAAGTGTGTATGTGTGTGTCCAGGTGTATAACTGTGTGTGTTACTGTCTGTGTAAGTGTTTGTGTATAAGTCTGTATGTGTGTGTCAATGTGTATAACTATGTGTGTGTTACTGTCTGTGTAAGTGTGTGTGTGTATGTGTATAAGTCTGTATGTGTGTGTCAATTTGTATAACTATGTGTGTGTTACTGTCTGTGTAAGTGTTTGTGTATAAGTCTGTATGTGTGTGTCAATGTGTATAACTATGTGTGTGTTACTGTGTGTGTATGTGTATGTGTGTGTCAATGTGTATAACTAAGCGTGTATTACTGTCTGTGTAAGTGTGTATGTGTATAAGTGTGTATGTGTGTGTCAAGGTGTATAACTATGTGTGTGTTACTGTCTGTGTTTGTGTATGTGTATAAGTGTGTATGTGTGTGTCAATGTGTATAACTATGTGTGTGTTACTGTCTGTGTATGTGTGTGTCAATATGTATAACTATGTGTGTGTTACTGTCTGTGAAAGTGTGTGCGTGTATGTGTATAAGTGTGTATGTGTGTGTCAATGTGTATAACTAAGCGTGTATTACTGTCTGTGTAAGTGTGTGTGTATGTGTATAAGTGTGTATGTGTGTGTCAATGTGTATAACTATGTGTGTGTTACTGTCTGTGTATGTGTGTGTCAATGTGCATAACTATGTGTGTGTTACTGTTTGTGTAAGTGTGTGTGTACGTGTATAAGTCTGTATGTGTGTGTCAATGTGTATAACTGTGTGTGTTACTGTCTGTGTAAGTGTGTGTGAATGTGTATAAGTGTGTATGTGTGTGTCAATGTGTATAACTGTGTGTATTACTGTCTGTGTAAGTGTGTGTACATGAGTGTCTGTGCAAGTTTATCCTGTGCCTAAGTGTGTAAAGGTGGCTGTGTGTGTATTTATGTATGTGTGACAGTGTGTACAAGGGTGTCTGTGTAAATGTATGTCTGTGAGGGTGACTAAGTGTATAACTGTGTTTGTGTGACTGTGTGTATTTATGTATGACTGTGTGTATTTATGCATGACTGTGTGTATTTATATGTGACTGTGTATTTATGTGTGACTGTGTGTATTTATGTATGACTGTGTGTATTTATGTATGTGTGACAGTGTGTATAAGGGTTTCTGTGTAAATGTATGTCTGTGAGGGTGACTAAGTGTGTAACTGTGTTTGTGTGACTGTGTGTATTTATGTGTGACTGTGTGTATTTATGTATGACCGTGTGTATTTATGTATGACTGTGTGTATTTATGTGTGGCTGTGTGTAAGTGTGTTCTTGCCCGGAGCCCTCACTGCGCTAATCAATTTATCACATGGAGGGCACCAGCCCCCTACCAGCTGGCGTCTATTTCCCGCCTCCTGCACTCAGCGTGTACGGAGGAGACGGCCGGGGGACGCGAGAACAGCAGCAAGGTGAGTACTGGGGAAGGCAGGAGAGGATATGCTTTTATTGGGTAAACTAACTGTGGCATATTGGCTGTAGCCTATTAATTGGCAAACTAACATTGGTATATAAATGGGAAAACTGTCTGTGACATAACAGTGGGCAAATTGGCTATTGTATATTAATGGACAAACTGGCTGTAGCATATTAATGGGCTAAATAATTGGCATATTACTGGGGAAACTGGTGTATTTTAATGGACAAACTGGCATTTTTATTGGGCAAACTGGCTGTTGCTTATGTTAATGGCAAAGTGTACCCTAAGTACACCTTTACAAATGGGCTGCCCATGTGCTGCTTTGCTGCCTCTCAGAGCCAGCTCTGCAGATCGGCGCCATGTTTCCCCTTAGACCTCAGTCAGCGCTTTCTGCTCTTTCCGTGCACAGTGATGACTTCAGTCATCACTATGTGCGGGGAGATCAAGGCAGTGCTAATTGAGTTCTGAGATGAGGCCAGTAGTGGGCATGGAAAGGGACATGGGAAGAGACAAATACATGGTAGGTAGGAGGTATAGGAGAAAGATATGGGGTGTGACAGACAGACATGGGGTATGAGTGGAGAGAGACAAACATGGGGTATGAGTGGAGAGAGAGACAGACATGGGCAATGAGTGGAGAGTGAGAGACAGACATGTGGAATGAGTGCAGAGTGAGAGACAGACATGGGGAATGAGTGCAGAGTGGGAGACAGACAGACATGGAGTATGAGTGGAGAGAGAGAGACAGATATGGAGCATGAATGGAGAGAGAGAGAGACATGGAGCATGAGTGGAGAGAGAGACAGACATGAGGGAATGGGGAGAGAGAGACAGACATGAGGGTACGGGGAGAGAGAGACAGACATGAGGGTACGGGGAGAGACAGACAGACATGAGGGTATGGGGGGAGAGAGAGACACGTGAGTGACTTGGTGGAATATTATTTATCACTCTTTGTGTACTTCTTTTCAAATGATGCTCAGCCAGACTAATGAGAGACTTTGGCTGGTTGGCATCATGGGAACAGTAGTTAAAACTCATTCTGCTAGCCAGCAAAAAGTCTCCCATGTTGCTGGCTGAGCATCATAGAAATAAATAAAACAACTACACAGTAATATAGCAAAATATATATATCTTTATTTAAAATAAACGTTGGTCCTTTACATTAAAATAAAGTTTTCTCCCTCCCCCTCTCCCCAATATTGAAATGGGCATGCCTGGAACAGAAATGTCTAAAGGGGAGGAGTTTATAATATAGCCACGCCCACCCTTGGGCGCCAAAGGAAAACCTGCACCCAGGCGCCCGTGACCCTAGGATCGGCCCTGTAGCCAGGTAATGGAAAACATGCTCGCAGTATCCCGGAGGTTAGGTTCACTTGATTATTGTTCAGTCACAACCGACCTGTACAACAGGTTGACCACTTTGTTAGGGGCTACGGTTGTTTCACAGCCACAGAAGCAGTTTTTGAGAATTCCTTTCACACCTTCTGTAGGATGACCTCTAGTCTCCAGATGTATTACTCCTACTCTAGCACAAAAAAAAAAAAAATGTTAAAAGAAAAAGGGATATATAATTATTGTGCCCTGCGCTGTGCATTCCTGTTGCTGTTAATTAAAAGTGTTCTCCTGAACTCTTTTGATTCATTTAGCGCCTGGAAGCTAATGAGGTGTAAATTCTACACACTACTGTATCCTACGGCTGACACAGTCATTTATATCACTTGGCCGCCTGGCCAGATTAGAACTTGTCTTCAATCATCCCTTTGTTGCCTTTTCTAACCTGTCATCCTCTTAATAGGGGATGCTAAAGATAAAGGGGAAAAAAATCTTAGATTATTTTTGCCTTTGATTCACGTTCAAGATGATTAAAAACCAGTGGTGCTATCCATCGCGGACCGTAAAGAGATAGGCATCAGTTGTAATGTATGGGACTATGTATATGCCTAATGAGTGACATAGGCGCGCTTGGAAGGAGTGTCTGGTGTGCCCAGGCACACACTAATCAGAGCCAGATGGAGGAGACGCATGTTAGGGGAGTATAATGATATTGTGGCAAATGATTTGCGAGAATAATGGCATTGTGGCACTTGATTTGGGGGAATAATGGCATTGTGGAAAGTGATTTGTTGGCACAATGGCACTGTGGCAAATAATGTGTGAGAATAATGGTACTGTGGCAATTGATTTGGGGGAATAATGGCACTCTGGCACATGATTTGGGGGAATGATGGCACTATGGCAAGTGATTTGGGGGAATAATGACACTGTCAAATTATTTGGGGAAATTATGGCACTATGCAAATGATTTTGAGGAGTAATGGCACTGTGGCACGAGAATTGGTGGAATAATGACACTATGGCAAGTGATTTGGGGGAATAATGACACTATGGAAAGTGATTTGGGGAAATAATGACACTATGGCAAGTGATTTGGGGGAATAATGAGAAAGTTTCAATGTATAACTGCGACAGATGTTGGAAGTTAATATTATATACGCTCGGCCGGTGTCTCTGGGCTGCTCTGGCACAGTATTGGCACAACCCTTATATATATAAAGCACCTAAAATGTTGTGCACAACCTGTGCCGAACTCTGGTGGAGTTATAGCTTCCCACATACAAAAGCGCTGGTATGCCAATGCAGAACCCTGCAATCCATCTTTAATGGTAGTAGTTGCCTTGATCTGACTTACTGGGGAGGCCCAACCCATCAATTTTAATGCCCTATCAGACTGTGTTATCATTCATTGATTGTGTCTCTGTCAGTGAATGGGTTAATACACTCGGTGGAATTCAGTCTTCCGTAGCAGGGTAATCTCAATTCCTAGACAATCAGACGCCCCCCACTTACCCCCCTCATCCCTCCCCCCCACTCCAGCCAGCTCTCCTGCGGATCATGTTGCTAATCCCTCTCTGAGCTGTGCTAATGTCTATCCTGGAGGAGCACTTTCTTCCTGAGACTCATTGGCGATTCCTTCCTGCTATTCAGCTCAGTTACCCCCCCCTGCCTGACATTAGGATCTGACTGTACAGGTAGATTTAATAAATGCATCCCTTCCAAGCTCATGCTATCACCATCCAACACCAGCAGATTCCATAACAGAGAATACGGAGGACGTGAGGAAGGTTTATGTCAGTGAGCAAGATGCACGCCGCCCAGTCCTGCCCTATGGACCACCAGGGTATTCCTTTAGCGAGGCTTACCCTGGTGATTATAATTTCTTGGGGTTATGGTTACCTTACCCAGGAGGTGTGATCTAGGCTGCATGTGCGACTCTTTGGGGGGGACACTCTAGTGGCGCCTCTGTATAATGCTAGTGTTCGACAGATGGGACTCGGGAGTTGGCGTTAGGACTGTGCTGGTCCTGTACTTCCGAGTTGCTGAGAAGCAGCGGAAAACATCAGTACTCCGAAAGACTAGCAGACTGGATGTCACTGGTGCAGGACTCAGGATGCTGATAACACTGTGGATGTAGCTGGCAGAGTGGATGTCACTGGTGCAGGACTCAGGATGCTGATAACACTGTGGATGTAGCTGGCAGAGTGGATGTCACTGGTGCAGGACTCAGGATGCTGATAACACTGTGGATGCAGCTGGCAGACTGAATGTCACTGGTGCAGGACTCAGGATGCTGATAACACTGTGGATGTAGCTGGCAGACTGGATGTCACTGGACTCAGGATGCTGATAACACTGTGGATGTAGCTGGCAGAGTGGATGTCACTGGTGCAGGACTCAGGATGCTGATAACACTGTGGATGTAGCTGGCAGAGTGGATGTCACTGGTGCAGGACTCAGGATGCTGATAACACTGTGGATGTAGCTGGCAGACTGAATGTCACTGGTGCAGGACTCAGGATGCTGATAACACTGTGGATGTAGCTGGCAGACTGAATGTCACTGGTGCAGGACTCAGGATGCTGATAACACTGTGGATGCAGCTAGCAGACTGAATGTCACTGGTGCAGGACTCAGGATGCTGATAATACTGTGGATGTAGCTGGCAGACTGAATGTCACTGGTGCAGGACTCAGGATGCTGATAACACTGTGGATGTAGCTGGCAGACTGAATGTCACTGGTGCAGGACTCAGGATGCTGATAACACTGTGGATGTAGCTGGCAGACTGAATGTCACTGGTGCAGGACTCAGGATGCTGATAACACTGTGGATGTAGCTGGCAGACTGAATGTCACTGGTGCAGGACTCAGGATGCTGATAACACTGTGGATGTAGCTGGCAGACTGAATGTCACTGGTGCAGGACTCAGGATGCTGATAACACTGTGGATGCAGCTGGCAGACTGAATGTCACTGGTGCCGGACTCAGGATGCTGATAACACTGTGGATGCAGCTGGCAGACTGGATGTCACTGGTGCAGGACTCAGGATGCTGATAACACTGTGGATGTAGCTGGCAGACTGAATGTCACTGGTGCAGGACTCAGGATGCTGATAACACTGTGGATGTAGCTGGCAGACTGAATGTCACTGGTGCAGGACTCAGGATGCTGATAACACTGTGGATGTAGCTGGCAGACTGAATGTCACTGGTGCAGGACTCAGGATGCTGATAACACTGTGGATGCAGCTGGCAGACTGAATGTCACTGGTGCCGGACTCAGGATGCTGATAACACTGTGGATGCAGCTGGCAGACTGGATGTCACTGGTGCAGGACTCAGGATGCTGATAACACTGTGGATGCAGCTGGCAGACTGGATGTCACTGGACTCAGGATGCTGATAACACTGTGGATGTAGCTGGCAGACTGAATGTCACTGGTGCAGGACTCAGGATGCTGATAACACTGTGGATGTAGCTGGCAGACTGAATGTCACTGGTGCAGGACTCAGGATGCTGATAACACTGTGGATGTAGCTGGCAGACTGAATGTCACTGGTGCAGGACTCAGGATGCTAATAACACTGTGGATGCAGCTGGCAGACTGGATGTCACTGGTGCAGGACTCAGGATGCTGATAACACTGTGGATGTAGCTGGCAGACTGAATGTCACTGGTGCAGGACTCAGGATGCTGATAACACTGTGGATGTAGCTGGCAGACTGAATGTCACTGGTGCAGGACTCAGGATGCTAATAACACTGTGGATGCAGCTGGCAGACTGAATGTCACTGGTGCAGGACTCAGGATGCTGATAACACTGTGGATGTAGCTGGCAGACTGGATGTCACTGGTGCAGGACTCAGGATGCTGATAACACTGTGGATGTAGCTGGCAGACTGAATGTCACTGGTGCAGGACTCAGGATGCTGATAACACTGTGGATGTAGCTGGCAGAGTGGATGTCACTGGTGCAGGACTCAGGATGCTGATAACACTGTGGATGCAGCTGGCAGACTGGATGTCACTGGACTCAGGATGCTGATAACACTGTGGATGTAGCTGGCAGACTGAATGTCACTGGTGCAGGACTCAGGATGCTGATAACACTGTGGATGTAGCTGGCAGACTGGATGTCACTGGACTCAGGATGCTGATAACACTGTGGATGTATATACAAAATACAGGGGAAAGGAAGCAGGATGCCAGGAGGAATACCACACTGGTAGCCCTATATAACTGAGCACCAGCAGTCTTTTATTGTAGACACAGGAGAGACCCCTCCTCCCCATCATACAGAACTACATAGTGAGGAGGCTGAGTCATGTGTATGCAGTGCCGGCCAGACAGAGCATGCATTGGTGAACATTGAGAGCAGTGAGGAGGTGCGAGAGGCAGGATGGTGACTTTGAGGGGGGTCTTTGAAGGGGATAAGAGAGTGCGAGGTCCGGCCATGACATCTGTTTTTTCCTTATTGTTTCCTGTCTCCTAAAAACGGCTAACGGCTGTAATAGCGTTATCGGTGTTGCTATAGCAACAGTCCCGCCTCTCTCTCTCTCTAAGCCCCTCCTTATTGGCTGTCACTGAATTTAGAAGCCCCGCTGAAATTATCTTCGATGTAAAACTACAGGAGAACTAAAAATTGCTTTAAAGTCAAAATACTTGCATTTCTTATATATTAATGGCACTGCATCACCCAAACATTGCTTTTATTGTGAATGTAGAGCATTAAAAAATTATTGAAAATAAGCTATACATTGTATTAGCAAACCTGCGAGCAAATGTCTAAATAAAAGAAAGAATATTTTGTGGACACTGTGCCTTTAAGCTAATGTTTTAAGCGACGATATCCCTTTAAAGCTGCCATCTTTTGTTTACTACTTAATCTGGTTTAAGCGCATGCCCTTATACAAACACATCATTAACATGCAGAAAGAAGTAAGGTAGAGCGAGAAAGAGAGATCCAGCCAAAATAGACTATTGGAAATACTCCGTAGAATTAAAAATAACGAATCCGGACAATTAACCCAACTCTACTAAGTCCTCGGTATCATACTCACGAAAACGTTTTTCTCTCTGCTCCTGACGGCAATTAGAAAAAAAAGTGTAAGAGTAATAATCTGACAGCGAAATGCGTTGGCGCTGGCAAATCCTGAAGCTGGTAACGGAATCCTAGAGTGTAACGGCATTACACATTTCCCATTGAAAACCAGTTCATTTGCATATTTTTCTCCTAGTAGAAGGATTCGCTTGCAGTTTTGCTAACACAATGTATAGATCATTTTCAATCATTTTTTATTCCATACATTCACAGTAAAGACTAATTTTAGATAAAGTCCCTTTAAGGCCAAAGTAACAGATTTGGAAAGTTTGAAATTCCCATTTCAGTTCCCTGCAATGCTCCCTTTATTGAGGAGATGCCATAGGATCTCAAGGATTAAATCTTAGGTGGCGGAAAGTCGTTGAGAAAGGAGCGTGCAGCGCCGAAACTTTGTGATTTGTGGCTTGATAAGTGGTGACAGTAGGTACCAGGTGAGAAATCTGGAGAAAAGACTGGGATGGGAGAATGAGGGTCAATTCATGGCCAATCCGCCACCTGCCCCGGGTCTCGCGCTACGTCTCCGAGAACTCGTCCTCTGCGGCCGTCTCCAGTAGACCTTGACTCATTTTTTTGACCATCCTTTCGCCTTGCCTCCATTTGAATTCGGGTCTTGGGAAGACGGCAGAACCCGACTAGACCTTGCCTGCATCTTCGCAGAGGTGAATCGTTGTCGGGCAAACCATCAATTGGACCACGTATTGGGTGGTTTGATGACCCCAGCTGTCGTCGAGTTGCCATCATTAAAAACCCTCGCTGGCAAAATTCAAACTTGGCAAGGAACTAAGGGGCCACTTAGCGCCTAGAGAATAAACCTATATCTCTATATATTTTTTATCGCAGTGTATTAAATGTATACGGGTGTCTCACTTTGTCAGCGATCCCCGAGGAGCGTGAAATCCAGCACATACTTCCTCCTCCTCCACAAAGCATGCTAAGACAATGATCGTTTGTATGAGCTGCCACCCTCCCTGTTATGTCATGTCTGATAAACCCCCACATTGCGAAACAAGCCCCTTGCCAGCTTGTACGAGCCTCCCCATCTACTGGCGGGCAGCTGGGCTGGATAATTGAATTGAGGATCCCACCGCGCAGGAATCCACAGGGAGCTCTTGCTTGAAGTGTAGCCTGCTCCGGGAGGAAGAAAGACATCCAAATGATTGGCAGCTCCAACATTAAAGACCACTTGAGCTTTTCAACTCTGCCCTAGATTTGATGTTGTGATAGTCCACTGCAGCTTGGATAATTTCAATGGTATTTGGTCACCGCAACTACGCCCCGGGGCTTACTGAACGAGTAAGCCAAGAAAAGAAGATCCATTTAATCCCTTCAGTGCTGGAGGGGTCCCTGACACATAGGATAGGGCACACCGCGATGAGGCTAGCAGGTAGCTGCATGTTGCTGCTTAGACTCATCTGTTGCACAATCCAGCCTTTTAAATCAGAGTTCATTCTAGGACAAATATAATTTCCTTGCAGGGGCTCTGTCACCTAAACATCACACTTTATAATGTAAATATAGAGAAAAAACAAGTAATGTTCAAAAAGGATGTATACATTGTGTTAGCAGACTACATGAATTAAAATTAAAATGTGTTAGTCAATGGGATGTCTCCTGTTGATGACATCACCTTGTGGCTTGATATGCAAATTACACATTTGCCACAGAAAGTAGTTCATTGGCATATTAAGCCACTGGTGATGTCATAAACAGGACAGAAATGCTTTAATGAAATAATGCAAATAAAGTACTTTATTGAGTACTCATTGCTTCATTTAGCTCTAACAGGGGGCAGACATGTTGTATAGAATCTTTGGTCAGCTCTGTAGTAACCTTCATGCAGATGAATGAAGATCTGCCCCAAGATTCTAAACAATACGTCTGCCCCCTGTTAGAGGTTTATGAAATAAAAAGGCATCAATAAAAGTACATTATTTGTATTATTTCATGAAAACATCTGTATGTAAAATGCCTGTACGTGTCGCAATCTTTCATCTAAAAGTTAATTTGTTGGTACAGTTGTCCTTTAAACTCCTATAACCGATCTAGGGTCAGAGTATAGCCTACCAGATGGTCCTCCCAGTAAAATCAATGCCATTTTCTTTCTTATGCGGCTGGTTACGGCTTTTTGTGATCCTCTCCCATCCCAGCCAGGCAGCAGCCACAGCACAGGTGTAACAGGAGAGGTTGAAAAAGCAGCTTTTCCAGTTTCGTGTGGCTGTCAGTTTAATAGGTAACCGTCTCGGGGCGCATCCTGTTCTAATCAGAGAAAACAAATCTTCCCTTCTTTAACCAAGACAATGGCAGAGGCGGAATGCGTTAACAGAAAGCAGCCAGCTTATTCCGCAGCAGGACTGTCTGAGTAATTAAACACTTTTTTAAAGGAACCTTCCCACTTACAGTGCAACAAAAAAAAAAAATACTTTTAGCTAAGTAATGCAGCATGTGAACTAACTACAATGAAACAAATGTGTTTTTTTTTTTACTTCCTCTTTCTGTCTCCTAAAAACTGGAAATATAGCGTAGGGCTGGCCTTAGAGGATCAGGCACCCTGTGCGGGCCACCCCTGTAGTCACCCTCCCCACCCTACCCCCGTTATTACCGCCACAGTCCCAGGTGACTTTGAGGGTAAGGGGTATCTTGGGTGAGAATGGCGGAGAGTGCTTTGCCACCAAACAGCTTGTCTGTGCCATCTTTGCTCACAAACAGCTTGTCTGTGCCATCTTTGCTCTCAAACAGCTTATCTGTGCTATATTTGTCCCTATACAGCTTGTTTGTGCCATCTCTGTCCCTAAACAGCTTGTCTGTTTTATCTTTGTCCCCAAACAATTTTGTATTGACATCTCTGTCCATAAACAGCTTGTCTGTTTTATCTTTGTCCCCAAACAACTTTTTATTGCCATCTTTGTCATCAAACAGATTGTCTGTGGCATCTTTGGTGGGGAGCGCAGAATGAGGGGTGAAGTCCCCTCCCCTTCTCACTTGGCGCCTTTTATCATTGAAGTCTGACACCCTGTTCCTGCCCTGACGCCCTTTGGGCATTGCGCCCTATGCGGTTGTACAGGTCACACAGCCCAAAGGCCAGCCCTGTTATATGTAATATATTTATTCATGTTGCCATGGCAACAATCCTGCCTCTCTCTTTCTGAGCCCCTCCTTACTGAATGTCATGTAATTTAGAGGCCCCGATTATTACCAATGTAAAATTACAGGGGAACGTTAATATGTATTATAGTGATAACAAGTGTGTTTCACAAACACTTAACCCACGTACAACATGCAGGGGATCAATAAGAAAAGTAACATTTTATATAATATCATACCTCCCATGTGTCCCTATATAGGAGGGGCAGTCCCTATGGTGCACCCAAGCCTCCCTGTCCCTCTTTCGTCCCCTATTGTCCCTCTTTTCTGGGCAATAAAACTCCCAATAAAGCGAGTATCAACTGCACTAAAAGTGTATTTATATTAATTTGTGTAAAATAAAATAAATTATTCTTTTTCTAAAAGACATATCAAATTACATAAAAAGTTACCCGTGCTCATGAAGTCGCCGAGAACGTTCTGGTTATGGCCCACCCACGGCCCCACCTTCAGCCACTCCCACAAAATTCAACGTGTCCCTCTTTGGCCATTCGGTATGTTGGGCGGTATGTAGAATGAATTAATTCCTCTGAACATTACACATCAAAAACCTGTATTTCGTTACTAATGAACGAAATGTTGTTGCTAATATTATATTAGAAGCATAATCCAGATCTTCCAGGAAATAATTCTAATCTCAGGTTTCTAATTACAAAGCCTCGTAAAGGAGTCTAATTGATTTAGGAGAGTGAAGTGCCCAGGAGTGCGCACATGTCAAATTGATCCAAAGCGCTTAATTCGGCGAATGTAACGATAAAAAATACTTTTGTTTGAAGTGTTCAAGCTGTCTCGGAAGCTTTGGGACAGGTTTCTATGGTTCAGTGGAAATTAAAGCTGGAATTCAGGTGTCTTTAATTTACCACAACTGCGAACAGCTTAACGTTTTTTAAGTTACTTTTTGGGGGAAGATTTTAATGGACAAGGAGAAGTCTTTTTTTATGTGATATCTTTGCTTACTGGCACTTTACGAGCAGGAAGTTGCTCTGGGGAAACACAGGAAGTAAAAGGTGCGTGAGAAATCTGCTTCCCCTTCCGAGCTGAGCTCCCAATATTTACACCTGTTGTGATAACTTCACCATTATGACAGCATACACTGCAGCATAGTTGCCAACAGTCCCTGATTTGGTGTGACAGTCCTGATTTTTAGGGTCCTGTTCCAACATCTTTCCTGTTGTCCCTTGTGGTTGCAACTTGTTCGTGGTGCATTGCGCCATCGTAAATACTCAACACATCAACAGATTGCATGGTCAGGTGGCCATAGCTTTGCGATCAAACAATAGATGTGATTCCATTCTGCCCAGTGAGTGGTAAGACTTATATTCGCTAGCTGAGCCTCAGAGAGTTCCCAGCCGCAAGTCTCGGATATCGAGCTACAAGGGGAAGGAACATCTTCCAGTCTAGATCTGCTAAAAATAATGAAGGTTTGTGTGAGGAGCAGTAAAATCACAGTGTCCTGGACACAAGAGCCAAATCTGTACGATTTCTGTGATGGTCAAGGGGACCAACCCAAGTAGTATTCTGAAGAATGTATCTCAAGCAAAACCCTACTACAACAGTGATCCTCTCCCAATGACTCTATCCTCACTGAATGACCCTCTCCTCTCACAATGACTCTCTCCTCACTGAATGACTCTCTCCTCACTGAATGACTCTCTCCTCTCCCAATTACTTTATCCTCACTGAATGACTCTCTCCTCTCCCACTGACTCTATCCTCACTGAATGACTCTCTCCTCTCCCAATAACTCCCTTCTCTCCAAATTACTCTCCTCTCTCCCAATGACTCTTTCCTCTTCCAATGACTCTATTCTTGCCCAATGACTCTCTACTCCCCCAATGACTCTATTCTCGCCCAGTGACTCTCTACTCTCCCAATGACTCTATTATCGCCCAGTGACTCTCTACTCTCCCAATGACTCTATTCTCGCCCAGTGACTCTCTCCTCTCCAAATGACTCTCTCCTCTCCCAATAACTCCCTTATCTCCCAATGACTCTCCTCTCTCCCAATGACTCTCCTCTCTCCCAATGACTCTTTCCTCTTCCAATCACTCTATTCTTGACCAATGACTCTCTACTCCCCCAATGACTCTATTCTCGCCGAGTGACTCTCTACTCTCCCAATGACTCTATTATCGCCCAGTGACTCTCTACTCTCCCAATGACTCTATTCTCGACCAGTGACTCTCTACTCTCCCAATGACTCTATTATCGCCCAGTGACTCTCTATTCTCGCCCAGTGACTCTCTACTCTCCCAATGACTCTATTCTCGCCCAATGACTCTCTACTCTCCCAATGACTCTATTCTCGCCCAATGACTCTCTGTTCTCCCACTAACATTCTTCTTGTCCAATGACTCTCTGTTCTCCCAATGACTCTCTCCTTGCCCGATGATGACTCTCTCCTTGCCCGATGATGACTCTCTCCTCTCCCAGCGACTCTCTCCTTGCCCACTGACTCTCTTTGCCTAATGTTCTCTTCCTTCCTCTCAATGGCCCAAATCAGCCATGATTTACCCATTTCCCTATTGGAAGTATCTCATTTTCATCAATTGAGCCTCAAGTCAGAGTAAAGATAAACAGGAGATAATACGGTAATGTCTCAGCACTGACTATTTCACCTGCAAACACTACTACACAGAGACATCAGCAGTACCACTGACTGTCAGAGGGAAACGAAACAGACAGTTATCGGGTGCATTCACTAAAAAGGGAACTGACAACTGAACTGCAACATTCAGACACTATTAGCTGAGCTGGATGCATTCCCCAACCTGCCGATCTTTTCCAACTCCGCTATTAATGTCTGATTGTAGTGTTTCACTGGTCAGTGCCCGACTCTTTCTCACACACCTCCTCCCCCAGAGAGCCTTTTTACAATGTGCAATAAAGTCTTTTTATTTATTTAACTCTGTTTATTACCATTTTCCTGACCAGGATTTAACCAGGAAAATGTAAAAGGCAAAAAAAAGGAAAACAGAATCTTCCATCTTTTTTTTTTACAATTTTACAGGAAATATTTGGAGTGTCTGTTGAAAGATTTGCTGTATTTAAGGTGACAGTGTAGCTTCTTAGACCTGACCTTGCTTAAAGAGAAGTCTTGCATGCAGACTTTCCAGGCTTAGCAGGTTAATTCACCGCGCTTATGTCAAGAGGGACGGGTAATTACTACACAAGTCTCTTTTTTTTTTCCCATGACAAAGCTGCATACAATTAACAGAGGGTGGAGAGGAAAAAGTAAAATTGTACCGTGCCTTTAAAAAAAATTAAATTGAAAAAAAATGTGTTGTGTTATGTTATTACTCTGTTCTGAATTATTGTTTAAATCAGGTTAATGGTTTGTCGTATTGAGCCGAATCTAACCTAATTAGCCTAAGATGTTATCATAACCATTCCCAATGGAAGCCTAGATTGGCATTCCAGAAAGACCCAATTCTCACCCTCCCATTACAAACCAATTGGGTACTTTGTTTTTTTTATTACAGAAAACACCCAGAGGGGGGATCCCTTCCTCCCACTCTTTCTTCCAAAGAAGCCCCTTCTCCCCCCCCCCCCCTTTTATTTCTGCTCAGCCTTTTAGAGATTAGAAATACTGCTAGATTGTTCACTGGCCTGCTTCCTCGTTAGTCTTGGGTTCAATGAATGAGCCCAGTGACAAAGAAGTAGGAAGTGCAGCTGTGCCCAGACGCATACATGCGCATCAGAAGGGTGCATGATGATTATTCTTTGACAGCAGAGTTTACCAGTGAATACTTGTAGGCCCCAAGCTGCACTGATGGCATGCAAGACTGATAGACAGGCTAGGATGTTGATATCACAGAACGGGGAGGATCTGGACATGATCTTGGCAGGAATCAAAATCTTATTCAGTCTTTGAAAGTAATTTTGGCTCGACTGTTCCTTTAAGAGTTTGACCCCTGTCCACTCAATTTAATTCTCTGCCTACTTCCATGCTGCCCAATTCTTGGGCCTCACTTTCTACCAAGCCCGTTTTTAAGTCTGTCTTGCCCCGTGGATCTCCCACCATGAAATCTTAAACTCTGTAACAAAGTAGGAGAGCTTCCATAGAGAATACACTGTGATGCCCACTGCACACCGGCAGGATGTCAGTGATGTTACCAATGACACTGTCCTGCCTTGCCAATCATTGTTATACTGCATGCACTGAGTGCAGGAAGATCCAGTTCATTAGCACAGATGCTTTTGCAATGTAAACAAAAGCAGATGTAAATTAACGAATGTCCTTGCAGCAAAAGTGCCCTACACAAAGTAGGTTAGACACAAAGTGATTTTGACTGGCTCTAAAAGAGCCGTGATTGGCCGTGGCACAATACACATCACCGGCCATGTGACTGTTCCACTTTCCTAAACATGTATAATAAAAATAATGGCCCATTGTGGTGTCTAATTGATGAATAGACTCTATAGAATAACACAGGACAGAAGAGCTTTCTCCCCATGTAAAAACATGTTTTCTCTCTCTCTCTCTGCCATTGATGTTTCTCTTCTCTAACTGCCCTTCACCCACAGCCTGTCTCATTCCTTTCTCCAGTCTCTCTTTCCTGTTATGGGAAGCCAGAGGTGCTGAGATCTGTTAAATTTTGGTCCATTTTCCCAAAAACTTTTCCTTTCACAGAGCTCTCAACCCGGCTCCGGGGATGGTGCCTAGCTGCACGGAGTCTGAAGATCGTTGGGGGTTATACATCAAGAGCAATTAAGGGCAAACATTCCAAACGTGGACCAATCAGCAGGAACATTGACTTCCGAAGTTACTGCTCCACTTTAAGAACTATATCCTGGAATTATTATTTAAATAACCCTTTTGTGCCAAGAGCAATATAAGTTTGTTCCCAACTGCAAATCCTACATTTGGGATTTGCCCTCCCTTCTGTGTGTCTGTTGCCGTTCCAAATAGTAGGTTTCCATATTTTTTGGTGTGACTGTCTTATAGCATCTTTTATTCCCCATCCCAGAACTTGGTGTCCCTTGTTATACATAGGAGTCCTGGATTTGAGGCTCTGTCCTACTGTCCCGTCAAGCTGCTCCTCTGTCCTGCTTTTTGGGAATCCTGCAGTCCCGATCTCATTCGCCTGTGTCTGTGACATCGGAGACTGCGCAGGCGCAGCACTGTGCTCGTGTGTAATAGCGCTGTAAGTTTTAGTGACAGTGCTACTAACTCTAGAACTCCAAAGCTCCGCCTCCCTATGCCCTGCGATTCGCTTGGTGGGTATATAGTTAGCCATTACTGCTTTAGATCTACAGTATGATTTTATTATCTTAGAGCATATTTCAAATTTTGAAGCTACCAATTACCTGTTGTGTCTTAGATTGTTGACGGGTCAAGGTTGGGGCAGACGCAAGAGATTGTTGTAGAAGTCAAGCCAAGATCAGGACAGGCAGCACAACTTCTTAGAAGCTTGGTGGGTCAAGATTGGGGCACAGATTGTTGTAGGATAGACACGTCGAGGTCAGGACGGGCAGGACAGGTTCTTACAACGTTTACAGGTCAAGTTAGGGGCATGCAGCACAGATGCACGAATGAATGGCTTGCCATGGTCAAAGTAGCAGAACAGATTTTTAGAAGATAGATGAGTCAAAGTCGAGGAAAGCGTAACAGATTCTTTTACAGATGACAAGTAAAGGTCAGGAAAGACAATACAAGTTCAAAGTCAAAGAACAAGCTAAGGGACACAAAGACATAAGAAGAAACACAGTACATACGTGTATTGGGTTAAACGACAATTCTTATAGGAAGCACATTGTTTCCCCATTTGGCCAGTACAAGAGTACTCCCTGGACACCCCAGAGAGAGGTAAACTGACCCCTTTTTTCCGATTAGTATAGGCCCAGCCGGGGAGTGTTTTATCCCAGTCTGTACTATAAATGTATTATAGCAGGATGGCCATAATGCAGCCAGTCAGTCTATAAATATAAGCCTTCTTGCTCTTTTATTCACTCGCAGTATTAGCAGGATTAAAAAGCAATCAAAGCAAAGGCTGCAATACATGACAATAATTCACCCTGATATAACACAAGCAAACCTTCTACCTATGACTTTATCCATTTTGCACATACATGTACGACTGCCGTGCTAACCTCAGGGCTTAGGACTTCAGTTACCAGTTGGGGTAACAGGATCTTCTCACTGATTTATGGGACCTCGGGAATTTTCAGGCTCGAAATCTGTGTTACGTACAACTTGTTGAGTTCTATAAGCTGAGGCCATGTTGACCCAGAGATAGTGTTACATCCCCTATAGCCTTAGATAAGCCACAAGCAGGGAACCCTTAGGTGCTTTGAGGCCAAATTTAATTAGCCAAGTCATGTACACAGCCGTTAAAGTTGGTTTCACATGTGTTTCTTTTGGGTCCCAGATAATTACTGAAGATGAGCCCAGGAGACAGATGGACCTGGAACCAAGTATTGTGGTGGTAGATAAGACCCTCATTACAGAATTTCCTTTTACAGCAATAATGCTTCTGCTGCTTGGCACTTCCATGTACCCACTACCCTTTCTAGTGTGAAATCAGAACGGTTGGGGCATGCAGCAGCAAACAAAGCCATAGAAAATATATTTTGGATTTTTTTTAATGCTGCAATAATTTATATCGTCATTTTTATTTTTACAGATCTACTTAAAATCTGGTTTCTGATATTGGGCTAAAGCCAGGTTCCCCATATATAATATGAATGAAACCAGCCCGAGTGAGAAGTTAGGGAATCAGTTAAGCAGGAATTTTAACACTTTCATTGGTAGAGTGAAAAAAAAAAAAACACATTGTAAGAATGCGTTAACCCCCCCCCCCCCGCCCCCCCCCCCCGCCCCCCCCCCCCCCCAGGTTCTGACCCCCTAAACCCACCAAGGGACCGACCAACCAATAGTGCAGTCTAGACGCATAGAGAAGGGTAAGCCTGTACTCTCTGACATGCTTCCTGGACTATTTATAGCCATCTCCATCCCCCACATACACCCAACCTAACAGGTTTGAGTCCCAGAGACCCCCCCCCCCCCCCCCCACACACACACACTGCACCAGAAACACAAAATATATCATATCTCTCCTGCAGGGAAGGGGATTTTTGATTTTTGATCAGAACATTTATTTTTATATAGAGTGAACAGAGGACAGAGGGGGTAATAATCCAGTTCTATCTGATCGGCAAGGAGAGATTTGATAATTGATCACACAGTTTTTTTGGTGTTGCTTGTGATCATGGAGTCTGGCTTCCTGTGCAGTCAGGGGAGTGCAAAGTGCTTTGTGACAGTCCTGGGTGATACATAATAACAAGAAATGGGGGGGGGGACAATGACCCACAGAAAATCCCCAGCCGGTATATATTTATAGGGGAGAGGGCAATAAGCAAAATGTGATTCCCTGTATTGATAGGGCATTTCTTACTCACAATACAATTAACCCTTACAGTGTTACACAAGAAGGATTTAAAGGGACTCTAAAAAAAAATACAACATGTCACTTGTGCTTCTATTACAGACGGGACTGTTGGCAGCTATGCATGCCAATTAATCTTCTGACCGCCATGCTTCACTGTGCAACTAATATGGCCTCTGACTATTAAAGGGACTGTGTCACCTATACATGGCTTATACTGCGCATGATGGTCTGTGCGCATCAGTTACCCCTCTGTACATTGTGCAGGAATCTGTGATACTGTAACGCACTCCTGGCGCCAGATCAGCCCGGTCTGTGCGCATCGGTGACCCCGCTGTACATTGTGCAGGAATCTGTGATAATGTAACGCACTCCTGGCGCCAGATCAGCCCGGTCTGTGCGCATCGGTTACCCCGCTGTACATTGTGCAGGAATCTGTGATACTGTAACGTACTCCTGGCGCCAGATCAGACCGGTCTGTGCGCATCGGTTACCCCGCTGTACATTATGCAGGAATCTGTGATATTGTAACGCACTCCTGGCGCCAGATCAGCCTGGTCTGTGCGCATCGGTTACCCCACTGCATATTGTGCAGGAATCTGTGATAGTGTAACACACTCCTGGCGCCAGATCAGCCCGGTCTGTGCGCATCAGTTACCCCACTGTACATTGTGCAGGAATCTGTGATACTGTAACGCACTCCTGGCGCCAGATCAGCCCGGTCTGTGCGCATCGGTGACCCCGCTGTACATTGTGCAGGAATCTGTGATATTGTAACGCACTCCTGGCGCCAGATCAGCCCGGTCTGTGCGCATCGGTTACCCCGCTGTATATTGTGCAGGAATCTGTGATATTGTAACGCACTCCTGGCGCCAGATCAGCCCGGTCTGTGCGCATCAGTTACCCCGCTGTACATTGTGCAGGAATCTGTGATATTGTAACGCACTCCTGGCGCCAGTTCAGCCCGGTCTGTGCGCATCGGTTACCCCACTGTACATTGTGCAGGAATCTGTGATACTGTAACGCACTCCTGGCGCCAGATCAGCCCGGTCTGTGCGCATCAGTTACCCCGCTGTACATTGTGCAGGAATCTGTGATACTGTAACACACTCCTGGCGCCAGATCAGCCCGGTCTGTGCGCATCGGTGACCCCGCTGTACATTGTGCAGGAATCTGTGATATTGTAACGCACTCCTGGCGCCAGATCAGCCCGGTCTGTGCGCATCAGTTACCCCGCTGTACATTGTGCAGGAATCTGTGATATTGTAACGCACTCCTGGCGCCAGATTAGCCCGGTCTGTGCGCATCGGTTACCCCGCTGTACATTGTGCAGGAATCTGTGATACTGTAACGCACTCCTGGCGCCAGATCAGCCCGTTCTGTGCGCATCGGTGACCCCGCTGTACATTGTGCAGGAATCTGTGATATTGTAACGCACTCCTGGCGCCAGATCAGCCCGGTCTGTGCGCATCAGTTACCCCGCTGTACATTGTGCAGGAATCTGTGATATTGTAACGCACTCCTGGCGCCAGATTAGCCCGGTCTGTGCGCATCGGTTACCCCGCTGTACATTGTGCAGGAATCTGTGATACTGTAACGCACTCCTGGCGCCAGATCAGCCCGTTCTGTGCGCATCGGTGACCCCGCTGTACATTGTGCAGGAATCTGTGATATTGTAACGCACTCCTGGCGCCAGATCAGCCCGGTCTGTGCGCATCGGTTACCCCGCTGTACATTGTGCAGGAATCTGTGATACTGTAACGCACTCCTGGCGCCAGATCAGCCTGGTCTGTGCGCATCGGTTACCCCGCTGTACATTGTGCAGGAATCTGTGATATTGTAAAGATAAATAAGAAAGGAATATAAATGATGATCCTCCCGTGTGCTTCTCATGGACGCTTGCCTTTTGGGAATACTAGGAAACATCCAAGAACAAATACTGTGAGTCAGTGTATAAACGGCGTGTTTAAGGAAACGCTTGTGACACATCGGCCCCCCGGGCTAATAGGGAGGGGGCTGGGTCACTAAATTTAGTAGCAAAGGGAAATCAAACCAGACCTGCTGGAAACAGTCCAATTGCTGAACAAAATGCTGACTAGGCAACTACAGGAAATAGGGGGGAAAAAGGGAACCCAGAAAGTAACCAATATAAGGGACCCCAGCGGAGGTATGGCCTGCCGCAGCCGTGTAAGGGGGGGGGGGGGGGGGGGGATAGGTAACAAGGGGCAGAAGCTGCTTCTCGAACTTTAATAGGATTGAAATAGTGTTTAATGAAACAGAGCAAGGTTTCCCCCAGTTATACTGACAGATAAGGTACAGAGATTGATAGACAGATATACTGACAGATAAGGTACAGAGACTGATAGACAGGTATACTGACAGATAAGGTACAGAGATTGATAGACAGATATACTGATAGATAAGGTACAGAGATTGATAGACTGATAGACTGACAGATAAGGTACAGAGATTGATATACAGATATACTGACAGATAAGGTACAGAGATTGATAGACAGATATACTGACAGATAAGGTACAGAGATTGATAGACAGATATACTGACAGATAAGGTAGAGAGATTGATAGACAGATATACTGACAGATAAGGTACAGAGATTGATAGACAGATATACAGACAGATAAGGTACAGAGATTGATAGACAGATATACTGACAGATAAGGTACAGAGATTGATAGACAGATATACTGACAGATAAGGTATAGAGATTGATTGACAGATATACTGACAGATAAGGTATAGAGATTGATTGACAGATATACTGACAGATAAGGTGCAGAGATGGTTAGACAGATATACTGACACATAAGATACAGAGATTGATAGACAGATATACTGACAGATAAGGTACAGAGATTGATAGACAGATATAGTGACAGATAAGATACAGAGATTGATAGACAGATATACTGACAGATAAGGTACAGAGATTGATAGACAGATATACTGACAGATAAGGTACAGACAGGGGCGTACCTAGAGCATTTGGCACCCGGGGCGGACCCCGAGTGTGGCACCCCCCCCCCCCCCCCCCCCCCCACAATAAAAATGCAAGAAAACACCCACAATTTTTTCAATGTTTGAAAATTGTACAATTATAGTTACCAGGAATAGTGTGCCAGTCAGATACCAGTAATATTGTGCCAGTCAGATACCAGTAATATTGTGCCAGTCAGAGCCCAGTAATAGTGTGCCACTCAGAGCCCAGTAAGTGTGCCAGTCAGAGCCCAGTAATAGTGTGCCACTCAGAGCCCAGTAATATAGTGCCACTCAGAACCCAGTAATATAGTGCCAGTCAGAGCCCAGTAATAGTGTGCCACTCAGAGCCCAGTAATAGCGTGCCAGTCAGAGCCCAGTTATATAGTGCCACTCAGAACCCAGTAATGTGCCAGTCAGAGCCCAGTAATAGTGTGCCACTCAGAACCCAGTAATATTGTGCCAGTCAGAGCCAGTATTATTGTTTGTGCTAGTCAGAGCCCAGTAATATAGTGCCAGTCAGTGTCCAGTAAGATTATGCCAATCAGTGCCCATGAATATTATGCCAGTCAGATGCCAAGTAATTTTGTGCCAGTCAGATGCCCAGTAAGATTATGCCAATCAGTGCCCATGAATATTATGCCAGTCAGATGCCAAGTAATTTTGTGCCAGTCAGTGCCCAGGAATATTATGCCAGTCAGATGCCCAGGAATATTGTGCCAGTCAGTGCCCAGTAATAGTGTGCCAGTCAGAGCCCAGTAATAGTGTGCCAGTCAGATACCAGGAATATTGTAACAGTCAGAGCCCAGTAATATAGTGCCAGTCAGTGCCCAGGAATATTGTGCCAGTCAGAGCCCAGTAATATAGTGCCAGCCAGAACCCAGTAATATAGTGCCAGCCAGAGCCCAGTAATATAGTGCCAGCCAGAGCCCAGTAATATTGTGCCAGTCAGAACCCAGTAATATAGTGCCAGCCAGAGCCCAGTAATATAGTGCCAGCCAGAACCCAGTAATATAGTGCCAGCCAGAGCCCAGTAATATTGTGCCAGTCAGAACCCAGTAATATAGTGCCAGCCAGAGCCCAGTAATATTGTGCCAGTCAGAACCCAGTAATATAGTGCCAGCCAGAACCCAGTAATATAGTGCCAGTCAGAACCCAGTAATATAGTGCCAGCCAGAACCCAGTAATATAGTGCCAATCAGATACCCAGTAATATAGTGCCAGTCAGAGCCCAGTAATAGTGTGCCAGTCAGAGCCCAGTAAGTGTGCCAGTCAGAGCCCAGTAATAGTGTGCCAGCCAGAACCCAGTAATATAGTGCCAGCCAGAGCCCAGTAATATAGTGCCAGCCAGAACCCAGTAATATAGTGCCAGCCAGAACCCAGTAATATAGTGCCAGCCAGAGCCCAGTAATATAGTGCCAGCCAGAACCCAGTAATATAGTGCCAGCCAGAAACCAGTAATATTGTGCCAGTCAGAACCCAGTAATATAGTGCCAGCCAGAACCCAGTAATATAGTGCCAGCCAGAGCCCAGTAATATTGTGCCAGCCAGAACCCAGTAATATAGTGCCAGCCAGAGCCCAGTAATATAGTGCCAGCCAGAGCCCAGTAATATTGTGCCAGTCAGAACCCAGTAATATAGTGCCAGCCAGAGCCCAGTAATATAGTGCCAGCCAGAACCCAGTAATATAGTGCCAGCCAGAGCCCAGTAATATTGTGCCAGTCAGAACCCAGTAATATAGTGCCAGCCAGAGCCCAGTAATATTGTGCCAGTCAGAACCCAGTAATATAGTGCCAGCCAGAACCCAGTAATATAGTGCCAGCCAGAACCCAGTAATATAGTGCCAATCAGATACCCAGTAATATAGTGCCAGTCAGAGCCCAGTAATAGTGTGCCAGTCAGAGCCCAGTAAGTGTGCCAGTCAGAGCCCAGTAATAGTGTGCCACTCAGATACCCAGTAATATAGTGCCAGCCAGAACCCAGTAATATAGCGCCAGTCAGAACCCAGTAATATAGTGCCAGCCAGAACCCAGTAATATAGTGCCAGCCAGAGCCCAGTAATATAGTGCCAGTCAGAGCCCAGTAATATAGTGCCAGTCAGATACCAGTAATATAGCGCCAGCCAGAACCCAGTAATATAGTGCCAGCCAGAACCCAGTAATATAGTGCCAGTCAGAACCCAGTAATATTATGCCAGTCAGAGCCCAGTAATATTGTGCCAGTCAGAACCCAGTAATATAGTGCCAGCCAGAGCCCAGTAATATTGTGCCAGCCAGAACCCAGTAATATAGTGCCAGCCAGAACCCAGTAATATAGTGCCAGCCAGAGCCCAGTAATATAGTGCTAGTCAGAACCCAGTAATATAGTGCCAGTCAGATCCCAGTAATATAGTGCTAGTCAGAACCCAGTAATATTGTGCCATTCAGAGCCCAGTAATATTGTGCCAGTCAGAGCCCAGTAATATAGTGCCAGTCAGAGCCCAGTAATATAGTGCCAGTCACAACCCAGTAATATAGTGCCAGTCAGAGCCCAGTAATATAGTGCCAGTCAGAACCCAGTAATATAGTGCCAGTCAGAACCCAGTAATATAGTGCCAGTCAGAACCCAGTAATATAGTGCCAGTCAGAACCCAGTAACATAGTGCCAGCCAGAGCCCAGTAATATAGTGCCAGCCAGAACCCAGTAATATAGTGCCAGCCCCCCCCCCCCCCCCATCACTTACCAAATCGCTGCTTCTCCCGGACGGACGACTCCTCCGTGCAGTCTTCTCTTCTCCCTCCTGCACGGAGGAGGGAAACACAGTCGCCGGATGTGACGTATCGTCACATCCGGTCGCTGTGATTTTTTTTGATTTTTTTTTCACCCGGCGGCCGCATCCAGAGGATTCGGCCGCCTGAAAAAAAAAAAAAAAAAAAGGTAAGCAGCGTGGGGGGTGCCGGCAGCACCGGTGGCACCCCCCTAGTCAGTGGCACCCGGGGCGGGCCGCCCCCCCCGCCCCCCCCTCGGGACGCCACTGGGTACAGAGACTGATAGACAGATATACTGACATATAAGGTACAGAGATTGATAGACAGATATACTGACAGATAAGGTACAGAGACTGATAGACAGATATACTGACAGATAAGGTACAGATACTGATAGACAGATATACTGACAGATAAGGTACAGAGATTGATAGACAGATATACTGACAGATAAGGTACAGAGATTGATAGACAGATATACTGACAGATAAGGTACAGAGACTGATAGACAGATATACTGACATATAAGGTACAGAGACTGATAGACAGATATACTGACATATAAGGTACAGAGATTGATAGACAGATATACTGACAGATAAGGTACAGAGACTGATAGACAGATATACTGACAGATAAGGTACAGATACTGATAGACAGATATACTGACAGATAAGGTACAGAGATTGATAGACAGATATACTGACAGATAAGGTACAGAGATTGATAGACAGATATACTGACAGATAAGGTACAGAGACTGATAGACAGATATACTGACAGATAAGGTACAGATACTGATAGACAGATATACTGACAGATAAGGTACAGAGATTGATAGACAGATATACTGACAGATAAGGTACAGAGATTGATAGACAGATATACTGACAGATAAGGTACAGAGATTGATAGACAGATATACTGACAGATAAGGTGCAGAGATTGATAGACAGATATACTGACAAGGTACATAGATTGATAGACAGATATACTGACAGATAAGGTACAGAGACTGATAGACAGATATACTGACAGATAAGGTACAGAGACTGATAGACAGACATAATGACAGATAAGGTACAGAGATTGATAGACAGATATACTGACAGATAAGGTACAGAGACTGATAGACAGATATACTGACAGATAAGGTACAGAGACTGATAGACAGATATACTGACAGATAAGATACAGAGATTGATAGACAGATATACTGACAGATAAGATACAGAGATTGATAGACAGATATACTGACAGATAAGATACAGAGATTGATAGACAGATATACTGACAGATAAGGTACAGAGACTGATAGACAGATATACTGACAGATAAGGTACAGAGATTGATAGACAGATATACTGACAGATAAGGTACAGAGATTGATAGACAGATATACTGACAGATAAGGTACAGAGACTGATAGACAGATATACTGACAGATAAGGTACAGAGATTGATAGACAGATATACTGACAGATAAGGTACAGAGAGTGATAGACAGATATACTGACAGATAAGGTACAGAGATTGATAGACAGATATACTGACAGATAAGGTACAGAGAGTGATAGACAGATATACTGACAGATAAGGTATAGAGATTGATTGACAGATATACTGACAGATAAGGTACAGAGATTGATAGACAGATATACTGACAGATAAGGTACAGAGATTGATAGACAGATATACTGACAGATAAGGTACAGAGATTGATAGACAGATATACTGACAGATAAGGTACAGAGATTGATAGACAGATATACTGACAGATAAGGTACAGAGACTGATAGACAGATATACTGACAGATAAGGTACAGATACTGATAGACAGATATACTGACAGATAAGGTACAGAGATTGATAGACAGATATACTGACAGATAAGGTACAGAGATTGATAGACAGATATACTGACAGATAAGGTGCAGAGATTGATAGACAGATATACTGACAAGGTACATAGATTGATAGACAGATATACTGACAGATAAGGTACAGAGACTGATAGACAGATATACTGACAGATAAGGTACAGAGACTGATAGACAGACATAATGACAGATAAGGTACAGAGATTGATAGACAGATATACTGACAGATAAGGTACAGAGACTGATAGACAGATATACTGACAGATAAGGTACAGAGACTGATAGACAGATATACTGACAGATAAGATACAGAGATTGATAGACAGATATACTGACAGATAAGATACAGAGATTGATAGACAGATATACTGACAGATAAGGTACAGAGATTGATAGACAGATATACTGACAGATAAGGTACAGAGACTGATAGACAGATATACTGACAGATAAGGTACAGAGACTGATAGACAGATATACTGACAGATAAGGTACAGAGATTGATAGACAGATATACTGACAGATAAGGTACATAGACTGATAGACAGATATACTGACAGATAAGGTACAGAGACTGATAGACAGATATACTGACAGATAAGGTACAAAGACTGATAGACAGATATACTGACAGATAAGGTACAGAGACTGATAGACAGATTTACTGACAGATAAGGTACAGAGACTGATAGACAGATATACTGACAGATATGGTACAGAGAGTGATAGACAGATATACTGACAGATAAGGTACAGAGATTGATAGACAGATATACTGACAGATAAGGTACAGAGATTGATAGACAGATATACTGACAGATAAGGTACAGAGATTGATAGAAAGATATACTGACAGATAGGTACAGAGATTGATAGACAGATATACTGACAGATAAGGTACAGAGATTGATAGATAGATATACTGACAGATAAGGTACAGAGACTGATAGACAGATATACTGACAGATAAGGTACAGAGACTGATAGACAGATATACTGACAGATATGGTACAGAGACTGATAGACAGATATACTGACAGATAAGGTACAGAGAGTGATAGACAGATATACTGACAGATAAGGTACAGAGACTGATAGACAGATATACTGACAGATAAGGTACAGAGAGTGATAGACAGATATACTGACAGATAAGGTACAGAGACTGATAGACAGATATACTGACAGATAAGGTACAGAGAGTGATAGACAGATATACTGACAGATAAGGTACAGAGACTGATAGACAGATATACTGACAGATAAGGTACAGACACTGATAGACAGATATACTGACAGATAAGGTACATAGATTGACAGGTAAGCAAGACAATTAGATGAAGAGTTACAAACTGTGGCATTAAAAAGTGAAAAGTGATTTAGCCCCAGCATACTGAGTGAGATTAGAGAGCAGCCCAGGGGCAATTGCCCTCCTGCCCCTCTTGCTAGCCCCTGGCAGTAAGGTTTATTCTTTGTAAGGTGGACTTTGCCGGCCACAAACACGCCCGTCTCATATTGTCACAAAGTAGAAACTGCAGAGAAGGAGTCGTTTGTCTTTCACATTTGTCCTCAGCAGTAGGGGGGGGGGGATCCTGTCATTATATACAGTACATATAGACAGACGTGCTAATTGCAGTGAGCACATGTGACATGCTTGGTATTTAACCGGATGATCTCAATAATCTGAATTACAACCCGAAAATATGTGGAAGTCCCAAAGTAACACAAACCAACTGGAGTCTATGTGATGCTCTGACAGATACTGGCATTTTATTGTCTGTACTAATAATAATAATAAGACTGAGATAACAGTGGAGCCTGCTATCAGTGTAGCACTGTTACTGTCACTTAAACAATATTGTTTGCATCAAGCATCATAACCTTATAACTTGTATGACAGATATGCTAAGCGATGACATATATTGGACTAATCTTAATTATAATGTATATTATAGATCACGTTTTACCATTAAAGGAGCAGTTCCAGCTCTTTTCTCAACCTTTCCCATACCCAAAGCCTGCAGATAAAGTGTAGTAGAGTTGAAACCACACCCCCTGAATTCCAAGCACAGAGAGAGGCTGATTCCCCAGTAATGGCTAATCACAGCTCTTTCTCGTAGGTGATAACTGCTGTAGAGCAAACCAGCCCTTCATCCTATGTTCTCCCTTTCACTGATGTCACCGAGGGAGAGACCATAGGTATGTGTCCTTCAGAGCTTACAATCCATTGTAGCTCTTTACTGCCACTACAAATAGAGTTGGCACGGGTTTGTATGTTATCCGTTCTTGGATCGCCGTACACCGTAGCGTGAAAAAAACAATTGTATTTTAGTCCAAGAGACAAAGTACACATTTGACCTGTTGTTTACAAATTAGATAAGGGTCAACACAGCTGCCCTCTGCTTAGTCTTCAATCTCTTATGCTGTCAACAGTTCACAAACCTACCATACAAATTGCCTCGAGCTGCAAGACTAGAATACATTCCACCACTGTATGAAAGTGTTTCCTTTACAAGAACTCTCTCTCTCCCAATACCTTATCATTTAGACTGACTGGTTTGGGTTTGGGAATCTGCAATCCCTAAGAAGAAAGAGTAGTGGGCACCCACACCTCTGGTATCCTCTGTCTCTTTAATGAGGATTCTGCTGGAAAAAAAAGCAGAAACCAAAGATACACCAAAATATATACTTAGGATTAAGCGTTCTTGCATGTGAAACGCGCCATTTCCCACTGATGTCACAGATATGGTGTGCCACGTTTATCATCTTTTGTGTGCAGATTTGTATGCCCAGGGGTCCCACTTGGATTCGTTATTAAGGTGTTCCCTGCATGTATAGTGCTACAGGGGAAAGTGGAGCCTGGCATTGGTGTTTTGCCTATATAGTAGATATACCAATAGGTCAAAGGATAGTATAATATTTGCAATGGAAATTCAGGAAACAAGTAGAGTGAAATGCTACATTTTCTTGCTATTAACTAGACATGTGCAAAACTAAAATTTTCGTTTCGTTTTCGTCCATTCGTCCATTTCGTTCATTACTGCATTCGTTTCAGGCGAAATTCGTTCATTATTTTCGTTTCGTTTTATTCGTTCGTTCGAATCAATTGACCTACACATTCCATAAACCAAAAGTCTATAAATTAAACTTCGTTCAGTTACATGTATTCTATAAACCGAAAGTCTATAAACCGAACGGCCTTCGGTTTATAGACTTTCGGCTTATAGAATACATGTAATACTATTGGCTTTCTATAAACCGAACTAGAGTCCCCATTCATAAGAAATTCTTATGAATGGGAACTCTAGTTCGGTTTATAGAAAGCCAGTACCATTACACTTATTCCATAAGCTGAAAGTCTATAAACCGAAGGTCGTTCTGTTTATAGACTTTCGGTTTATAGAATACATGTAATTCTATGTATTCTATAAACCGAAAGTCTTTTACATGCTTCCCTGCAGAAAATGTAATTCATATGTGCAATTAATGAAAGTTCCCATGGGGATCTCTTTCTTGATGATGTATTTGGTTACTCCTGAACACACATTTGCATTCTATATTCTGTTATAAGTCAAAGTTTTATTTGTCCAGTCAAAAAACTGTCTGACCTGGAAATGCTGGCTGTACAAAACCTGCCAATGTGTGCTCTGCACAGACTGCTATAATAATATATATAATAATAATATAAGTATGCACACATTGCAAGCTTTCGTATACTTTGTTTCAAAAAGGCAAGAAAATTGTCCAAAATGTTTTTTTTTTTCCTTCCAGGATCCAGACATATGTTGAGAGACGTGTGGGACTGTCAATAGAAGCTGCATCCAAAATATTTTTATGCACAATACATACATTTTTATAATTATTTTACTTTAATATGCGTGAACACAGTAAGTCAGAGTTCTCCTTTAATCTACAGTATCGGGGGGCTGTGACTACAGAACCCAATTATTTGCGCAGTGACTTTCACACCGCAGTAGTCATAACATCACGTGCCTTTACAGCCGCAAATGTTACATTTGTCGCAGGCAGCAAAAGACGTATTTTGCGTTGATTTAAAACGCGTGGGGACACTGTGATGAAAGAGATAAAAGAAATCTCAGCAAAATATACAAAGCCTTCAAGGTAATCATTTTATTCCCATCTGTCACCCAATAACTCATCAAATGAGCGCTATCTCATCTCGCCACATTGTTTTCCAAGGGGAGACACAAGATTTATTATTTACGCGTACAGAAAATAGTATTACAATCTCTCAGCAGCTAGAGAAAATATATCCAGCCACAAGTCATTTGAGGGTATTTTGCCACCTAGTTGATACTGCGGACAGTAATTTCTTCCTGTGTTTGTTGGCCTCAATTTGTCAAGTTATTTTATGCCCGTCTCCTTTTTTTTCTCCTGGTGTGAAATGGTAGAGCCAGTGAGTATATCTGTTAATTGTTCAAGGCAGACTTTACATGACAGGGATCTTGAGGAACTCTTTAGGGACCTATATATTTTTTTAATTCATGTGGCATATCATATAGTATGCTCAAACATGTATGCAAACTTGGCTCCACCCCCTTGAGTGTACAGCTGTACACACTTAATTGTATAGAATTGGACTATTCATGGCAGGTTGAACATGCAGGACAAAAAAATCTTCTGCTTCAAACACTGGTTAGCTGTTCACTCAAATTGAGGTGCAGGTGAGTTGAGGTGAAAGCCTCGCTTTAAATCTGTGGGCAAAGCCTACATGATGATGTCATAAGATACACCCCTTCTCTCTTACTGGCTCCTGTGTATCACTAGTTGCAGGACTAGGTGTCTTTCTGGAAGAGAGAGGAGATTGACCTAATCAAATAGGATCATAACTCCGCCCCCTTGTGATGTAATAATTACATTCCCCTCCCATTCAATACAAGTCTATGGTCAGAATTCTGACTTATAGACTGCATTCTGTGTCCCCAGCCCCAAAGTGACATACTAGTGCTGTGAAGTCTCTGGGGGGGTGGCACCCAAAAACACTAAATTTCACAAAATGGCAGCGCCCAGTAACATATGCGTAGTTAAATATTTTATTAAATAAACTCACATAACAAAAACAAAAGACATTTCTGAAATCAACAAGGCAAAATAAAAAAAAACAATTAAAACCTTTTCCTTTTTTATGTGTGAGTTTCCCTTTATCTATATATTATACCAGCTGAGCTCTTACCATACCAGCTGAGCTCTTATAGCTGGAGGAACTCACAAGGTTAACTCAGTGACATGGACCTCATAAAAATGTCCCTAGGAGGTAGAAAATATTTCTGGCACACTTCCATGCTGAATCAGTAATAAAAAAAATATAGGAAATAGATCACAGAGGGGTTAAACCTATTTCATGCATAGAAGTAAAATTAAGTAAGGCAATGTTTCTCCAGAAACTACGATTCAGGCCCATTATACTTCGAGGACTCGAAACGCGTGGGGCAGCGGTCCAGATCAGCACTGCATTACCATAAGACTTTTGAAGATCATTTTTCTTACTTAAATTAGGTCAATTAGAGTTCTCTCTTTTTCCTCCTGATGAAGCCGTGTTGTGCACGGTGAAACGCGTAGAGGTGACAACAGATCGTGTTCCAGCGCTACATTTCCCATCACCCGTTTGGATGAAAGCTCCGTTGATGTTAATGTCTTCAGGAGCATTTCTATGACTTTTACATCTACTGTCTTAATACTATTAAAGCTGTTTTTACGGATCTACAAGTTTCACTTGATGTGATTGACACTCACGTACGTTTGTGAGTGCATCCATTTATACTTCTCTATTACACTGTAACAGTGTGGCATTATTGCACTATTGTATTTTGTTTTATTTAAAGGTACCCACTCTTTCGCGCCCATCTGCTTTTTATCTTTGTTATTAAATTAGGTCAAAACAGATGAGTTGGGAAAATAGTAAAGATGGACTTTTTTTGCAAATTGTTTGCCCATTCAACACAGTTCATTGGTATTGAATAGGCCCCCTTTACAAAAAGGTATTATAATAAAGTGCTTTTTAATGAGTCTGATTCTTCCACGGCACCCATCCTACCTCTGAATTCTCGTGGAGCAGTGTATATATAATTGCACTTCTGCTGTAGTATATCCCCAGAGGATCCAAAAGACAGAAAGCAGGAGTCGTCTAACTACAGCGCCATGACTTCCCTGACAGATGCCGCAGAGGATCCAAACCAAGGTACACAGCTTTATATCCCCATCATTTTAATTAATGTCATCATTTATCATTTATTTATGTGACTGTGACATGTTTCGCTTAGGTGAGGGGGACGAAGCAGTGTGGTTTACATGGTTGAAAGCAGGATCCGGCATGTGTTGTGCCCGAGGGTGGATAGAGGACAATGTGAAAGAGATGAGAGAATTCGCTAAATGATTTCATGGTCTGTCTCTTTACTTAGTCCTTGAGATACAGTCGATAAGTAACATGGGTCTCATCCGCCACAGATTTCT
The DNA here is from genome assembly GCA_036172795.1 of Pelodytes ibericus. Classification (NCBI taxonomy): domain Eukaryota; kingdom Metazoa; phylum Chordata; class Amphibia; order Anura; family Pelodytidae; genus Pelodytes; species Pelodytes ibericus. The sequence goes on along the minus strand of CM069865.1, from coordinate 77,871,132 downwards.
GGCAATCAACCCGTGCATGTTTCATCAGCTCCCCGTCTATATGGAACAGCCCACGCTTCCTTGGCCACGCCACAGGGTGGCGTCCCTCTGGTTGTCTGTTGAGGGGGTTTTTTTGGGAGAAAGTCATCCTTCTGTCCAAGCCTTTATGTTGGCAGTAATCAACAGCTTCCAGCGCTGCTCTTCCATGTCTTTGGACCACTCCGAGAAAGACACGTCAAGATCCTTCAGTCCCTATGGGTTCACAAGATCCTCATCTATGTTGGTCAGGGCCTGTACATGACTACCAAGGTCTTAGTTGTGAGCAGCTTCAACAAACTGTGTATAAGAGGGGAGCTCTGTATCTCCATGGAGCGGCAGTTTTTCAAGCAGCGGGTTTCCCAGCAGCCAGCCATGACATAATCTTCACCGACACCTTGTTGTGTTCTGTGATCGTCACTTGAATTTTTGCATTCGAACTTACCCAGCATGCACCTGGATATTTTGCTACCCACTTGGTTTCTCACCATACGTTGTTCAGGATAGTTCCAGATGTGAGTGCCGGGCTCATTGCATCTAGAAGGACACCAGTCGTACCACACTGACGAGGCCTACGAGAGGCCGAAATGAACTTCTGTAGTTGCAATGTTCCTCGTGCAGAGGAGGCTTAGGCCAGCCATTTTGTGTGTGAATGGCCCTAATGGGTAGGACCAGTCTGATATGCTAATGGAGAGGTCTTCTCTATAATGGTGACTGTGAGCAAAAAATGGCGATACTCCTCTCGAGTAGGCACCTTCCTGTAGGGCAGGCTAATTCTGTGCTGCCTGCTCTCGGTCTGAGATGTGGCTCAAACTTGTTTTCTCACCTGAACCATCTTAATGTCCACTGAGATTATATTCCCTACAACCTTCACTGCTAAATCAAGGCTTTTGGCAGGTATCAGACATTTAGGTGTCCTAATTGACCCAGCTTCAAACTTGAATGTCTAGCAGACTTGGCAGGAAGTGGAATGCGTTGGGGATTGCATAAGGCAAAGTCGAAGGTTATTAACTCGTAGCCTGTGAATCTGTTCTCCCCTTCGCACAACCATTATATCTCTGCATTATATCGAGCCAAAGGGTGTTTTTTTTGCGGGTCTTTAATAAATATTTATATTTTTTAAAACGCACCTACACAGCGCTGTTTTTTCTCTCTCATCATTACAATGAATATTCTTTTTTGTAACAGTTAGAGAATACCCTTTATTTCGTGGATGAAATCTTTGGCATTAGCCATCCCTCTGGCATTTAACCCTCTTAAAAACTGCTGTCCCTTGTTTAGAGGAAGGCAGGCACCTTGTGACAGGAGGGAATGTTTATCGGGCGCAGGATGTGTAACTGACAGACACCAGATAAGGGTTAGCTATGAGTCTAAGAGGAGGGCAGTGACAGGGGCGGCAGAGAAACTCATCCTTTTTTCCCCTTGATCTTTCGAGGGCAATAAATTCACCATTTCCATTTGTCGTTTCCTACAGACATATCGGCTTTTTCTCAAGGCTTGTGGTTTCCCCCAGGGCAAAAAGGTTCAGCAACTGCTACTCCTTAAGACTTAAAAGCCTTCAAAAACCCCACAGCAGCTTCATTTGGCCACTGTCTGTCCATCAGCAGAAAAGGGAGACTGAATGAGTGATATAGTTCCTTTGCTTATACAGAAGTAATTGCAAGCTCTTGGGATCAGAGTTCAGTAGCTGAGGCACAGCTTGCAATGAGGTTTGATACAAGTAAGACCTGCTTTTTCTTCTGGTTAGCTGCAGATATACTACACTGCTTTATATTCCAGTTGTGGCACTGTATCGACTGTCCCAGGGAAGCAGGTTAGATACTCGGCAGTAGTGTGATTTATCCATCAAACTACCGATTTTAAAACATTTTATAAAAATGGAGATAGGAAATGCTGCATTAAACATCGATACTGCCCCAGCCAGTAATATTACCCGAGTAACTCTAGTGATCCACCTTTCACTATTTATTAAGAACCTGTAAATTCCTGGCAGGGCAGGGCAGACGATGCACAGTTCCCACACTCAATTCTTAAACCCAGTAATACTAGGACAGTGAAGGAGAAGGTTTTTGATCCCAAGTACCGATTATTACATAATTTCAAAGTGCCATATTACCCCACGTTCTTGTCCCCTCTCCCATTTTTATTGCCAACTCTTTTTTTTTTTTCATTTCCATTCTCTGTGGTTTTATAGTTCCATCTCAGTGGCCCTATCTGCTGCCAGTGAAGGATCCGGAGGGGGCGCGGAGGCGGGGGGATCCATGTAGATTACGGGAAATGATCCATCCATGGCATAATTGCATGCAAATGCATGGGGAAAAAAAAGAGAATTGTGTTTTAAATGTGCCTGCGGAGTCTCCTGCTTATGACATCACCTTGTGGCTTCATATGCAAATTATACAATGAAAAATAGTTGATTTGCATATTAAGCCACAATTATGTCATAAACAGGAGACTCCGCAGACAGGTTTAAAACATGTATTTTTAAAACAGATTTTTATGCATATTCCTGACATTTTGCAAACACAATGTATAGATCATTTTTCATCTTTTTTTTTTATTCTCGATATTCACAATATAAGCAATGTATAGGTTGACAGGGTTCCTTTCAAAAGAAATTGCTATGTTACAAGTTACACTATCAACACCAGACAAGGGAGAACACCCGAGCACTGTACGGGTTTACCAACGCCAGAAGAAGTTTCTGGTTCTCTCCCCGCCTTCTTTCTCAGTCATTTAACACATTCGCTGCCAGTTTACAGTACTGTAGTACCAAAAGAGTGTCACCGTAATAAAAATTTAAAAAATGATAAGTCATTTGTTGGGAAGGAGTTTAAATTACCCCCCCCCCCCCCCCCCACATCTTGAGGTCAGGGGTTAAATGTAATCCTCTAAGCTGATACAAGAGTCTGGCAGGTGTAATAAATCTCTAACCAAAAAGAAAATCTTGTGCCCCAGCTCCCCCACATCTTTTGAAATACAAACAAGACAGGAGCAGGCTGACAATTTGTGGACTTCTGGCTCATTATTCATAGCTCAGTACAGGATGGACAATCCAGCCCCTTTGTGACCTCAAATACTGCCAGGCTCAGGAATTGATGCTGGCTGAGAATTCTGGGAGTTGTAAATCCCAGCCGCTAGAAGATCCTTTTCTCTGACACAATTACGCCTTGTATCGCATTCGGGAGATGAGGCCTGGCAGCTCCATCCATCACTGTAAAGATTGTTTCAGAGAAAATACATAATGCTGGTTGGTTTCAGTCTGTGAACAAAAGAAATCTATCTTGTACAACAAGAAGCCATCCTTGTGGCAGTGTGCAGGGCCGTAATATAAGCTATAGGAGCAACAAAAGCAAAATGTATATATATGTACATACATATATGTAGTGCAATGTAGTTTGTGTGACAGATTAGCTTTTTAAATATGTTCAGCAAAATCATTTATTCAAATAACACTGAAGAGTAGATTTAAAGGACAATTGACAAAACAAAAAATTAAATTATGTTTAATTGGAAGATTACATCAATTAATAGTATTAATAGAACTTATTTAAAGAAATAACACAAATAAAGAACCTTATTAAGCCCTCTTGTACAGCACTACCAGGGAGCAGACATGTTGTTTGGAATCTTGGGTCAGCTCTTTCTTCCTCTCACCCAAGATTCTAAACAACATGTCTGCCCCCTGCCTGATCTTTACAAGCAAAGAGCGCTACATAAGTTACTTTATTTGTGTGCTTTCATTAAAGCATTTCTATTTAAAATGTCTACACTTGATGTCATCTTTCCATTAAACAAGAGTTCATTTTTGCCTACAGATGTCGGTGCAAGAGAAACGTTTAAAAAAAAAAAACGATGCTCCAGTTCCAAAATGGCCGCCTCCTAACGGAAATGATCCAACAACCATATTCCCGTATCTTACAGCTCCTCTTGTATTGCTGCTATCCTAATTGTTTCCCCTATCAACAGACACATTTTCACAATGCAATCTTTTCTATAAACACCTCTGGACACCTGTTGGATATCATGTACAATATCCCCTTGCCGCACACGGACATCTGGTCCTGTACTGGATTAAGTTACATACATTCCCTGTTGGACATGGTTAGCATGATTCTAGAAAACTCAACATGTTATAGACTCTAGATATCACGAAAGCTTATGTAATATAACCATAAATGTATGTTACAATGAAAAAAAAAACAACATAATCTCTGTGTCTCTTAAATTGAGTCTACTGCTATGTCAAGATTTACCTGATTAGGAACTTTTGATTAAATTTGGCTTTTATTAAAAAAAGTTTACATTACCTACTGGAACAAGTTGTCCAATATATATATAATTTTAATGGTACAGACATTTTAAGGAAAAATTTTTAGGAATTTTTATTCACCTCTTTTTCAGTACCATAGAATTATTTTTGTACCCCCCGCTACAGCCAGCTTTTGTTTCTTCTTAACTAATTAGCACTGAGGTCTAAGAAATTATTTGTATTTTGCAGAAAGTCACTTCTGTCTGATTAAAACTGCCTCACTGCCTTTTGAATGGTGGTCCGACATTGCAAAGTTCCAAAGATATTGCCCCTTCGTCTTTGCCAAAGCACTGTAGCAGAATCGGACAGTTCTCTCTCTGTCATTGGTGGGCACGACAATTATACCGCCTGCTACCAATAGTAGAGGCCGATCGCCAGTCAGCGCAGTAGATTACGTGACTATGGCATTGTCGTTAGTGCTGTGTGGCAACCGTTTTTATTCTAATCGACAGTTCCTTTTTTTTTTTTTTTCATTCTCATAATCAAATGATAACGTGGCCTTCTTTGTTTGTCATGGGATTATGTGAGACCATCGTACAGAAAATAGTACCCAACACCGCAGTAAAAGCACGAATATCACTCAACACCAGATATGGAGTGAGACAAGGAGGGAAGGAATGTTGTGAACAATAAAGATTCCTGCTGAGGCCAGCTTTGGTTCCTTGCGAGCCCGACAACGGAAGATAAAACACATACTTAGCAAGCGGCCACACATTAAACAGAACGCACTCATCACCATTGCGAGTGAGGAAAGCAATTTCTCTTTTGCTTATTATCGAAGGATTGGGCAATGCGCTAAAAGTTACATCCGCAAGAGACTGAGAGGCTCGACTGCTGCCGCGAGGATGGAAAGCGCGCCTGTTATCAGTCAGTTCGGAGCGTTACGGAACATCGACATGGATTCCGTGAGACTGGTTATTTATTTGTAAACCTCCAGTGATTGAAAAATTGATTTTATCTGACTAAAGATTGGCCTAAAATTCCACCCCCTTCCCCTTCTTAAACGTTGTTCTTTTAATTTGTAGATCTATCTGACAATGTGGAGGAAGGTAAGAAAGTTGTCCCAGGAGAAGTGTTTCTAGATTTGTTTGTTTAATATGTTATTATTGATTTATAGCTCTTATCGTAACAACAAATAGAACAGAAAGATAAAGAAAATGGATAAAACGAACAAAGATCAAGAATGATAACATAGCAATACAGAGTAATAGTGAAATACATATGTGGGAGACATATGATAGGGCTTTGAATGAAAATTTAGAATATCAAGAATATAACCTAAGTGGAGGGCAGACACTTAATGTAAACCCAACTCGCTAGGGCTGGGATTTCAAAAGACAGCAGGAGGTATCGGATTGGCTGACTACTATTGATGGGATTTTGAAAACCACCCAACGATAGGGCTGAGAGAGGGAGGCTTCTGATTAGCCTACAGTCAGCCTGGGCTGGGATTTCATTGTGTGTTTGCCCTCCACTGCCCTCATATATTTTATGAAGATAGGTGGATTATTATTTTTTTTTCGTGGCCACAGACATGCACCATCTGCTACCCCAGCAGAAGGGGCAATCGTTATCACAGAAGGGGTGCGGTCTGAGGAGCAGGAGTTTCAGTGAAGTGGCACTGTTAGTATTGGAGGTTGGCCACACCCCTGAGGTTCCAGGTTTTTAAGCAATAACACAGATGGGGCTTCTATGTCACCTATTTTACCCTTGTTCACTGTCTTTCTTCAGTTAGGGGCTGTGGGGGTAACCCAACACAAGTAAGAGGGCGCTTATCACAAAATTTAGTTGGACAGTTATTAGACAGAAATTATCCAAGATAGAATTTTTTGGAGGGCACTGAAAGCAAGATTAAAAGTCCACACTGGCATTTCTAAGTATCTTTATCAGAAATGTTTGTAGTTTATTTATTGTTTCACATTGGTCTGATCCAAACACTCAATACCATAGAGTGCACTGAGGTATCTCATAGTAGGGGCAGGACAAAGCTTTTACCCCAAGGGTGAACAAAGAGGTTAGAAGCTTGGGATGTGTCCAATTAGTTTATTTATTGTATCAAATTGGTCTCATCCAAACACTCAATACCATAGAGTGCGCTGAGGTATCTCATAGTAGGGGCAGGACAAAGCTTTTACCCCAAGGGTGAACAAAGAGGTTAGAAGCTTGGGATGTGTCCAATTAGTTAGAAATTGAACCATTCACGTTGTAACAACTTGTTTTGGTTTGTTGTTGTTTGGAAAACTTGGCTAGCCCCCGTCCAGGGTGTCATGTGTGCAATCTTAAAATTACAAAGACCCTTTATTCCGGTAGGCTTAAAGGAAGGAAGGGGGGGGGACATGACCTGTATGTTGTGAGATGCAAGTAGCCATTACTATTGGCTGATCCCACTGTCAGCTCACGCCTGCAGCCGTAGCAGGTGGGTAGTCCCTTTCATTTGAGCGTGGCCATAGGTTTGCCCATGCGCAGTACCTCGATAGTGCGGACACTCAACCTCCCAAGTCCCACCCACAGCAGTCCCGCTTTGCCAAGGGGAAATGGTGGGAGGAATGCAGAGTTGTGTGTCAACCTAGCAGGAGTGTGTATCTATACATTTACACACACACAGAGTTTACACCCGAGATTTGTAACTTTTGCTTCTATTATACAGAAAGAAAACAACCTCTTTTTTTAAGAGGTGTTGAAAATGTGGAGCTAATCACTTCAGAAATGTTAGACCCCCCCCCCCCCCCCCCAAAACAAAAAAACAGTTACGTTTGAGGCAGCCTTAGGTGTGAAAATAACTCGGCGTAGACCCCTTTTGAGAATGTTTTTTTTTTTAATATAGCAGGTGCTGGTGATTACCTGTGACAATCATTTTTCAGCGTTAAACAGGGTCACGAATGGGAAGTTTCCCGATTCTTGTGTCTTAACAGATCCATTACCTGCCTTCCTTTCTCCTCCTGCCAAAACTTCCCTATCACCTTTGAGATTCTACCTGCCTTTGTCTAGCAGCAGTCACACTTAATTAGCTAATTCCTCTAATTATCTAATTAAATGAAATTACTAACGGCAATCTAACTTAATTAGGCTTAGCCAGGAGTGGGTGATTTAACTTTTTTTTTCTTCTTTTCAGTAAGGCAGGATTGTTCAGGTGATAAGTGCAGGGTAGGGGTTATTGAATAAGGATGATCATTTATACCTTCTGCCTTGTTTACCAAACAGGTAAAATGTCCATCCCCCAGCCCTTATTTTCCCTGGTTACCATCTCTCATGTTGACTCACCAGAACAAGAAAATATAAAACTAACCCCACAGTTCTCCCTTCGTTCCCCCCCCCCCTTTTTTGTGTGTGTCTGGACTAGAGTTGAGCTGACACCTGGATGTTCGGGTTCGGCCAAACTTCGAAAAAATTTCCGGGTCCGTGCTCGAACTTGACCCCGAACTCGAACCCCATTGAAGTCAATGGGGACACGAACTTTTGGCCACTAAAATGCCTCTAAAAAAGTCCTGGAAAGGGCTAGAGGGCTGCAAAATGAAGTAAAAATGTGGGTAAGAGTGTCCCCATTCAATTGAATGGGGACTCTATTTCGGTTTATAGAAAGCCCATAGCATTACATACAATGTAATCGCCGAATCCCCGAACTCCAACCCGAACATACAGTGAAATGTTCGGGTCCGGGGTCCAAAAACCGTAATGTTCGGTACGGCCCCGAACAGTGTGGTTCGGGTTCGCTCAACACCAGTCTGGACTAAATTGTATATGTACATGAAACAAATATGTTACAACTGGTATAAGCAGTTAGGATGGGAAGAACTGATGTTTTGAGATATGTGTTTTTATGTGATGTATTTATATGAAAAACAGAGAAAAATAAATAATTAAAAAAGAAAAAGAGAAAGAACATAACACACACAAATAAAATCACAGCTACTAAAATTAAAATTATATGAATTAACGGGTATAAAAATGGCCAACAATTTTTTTTAAAATAGTGCTTACCTAATGCTTCCCAGCATGCACCTCATCTCTTCTTCCTGATTGGCTGCTTTGAGTCTTAAAAAAAATCTTTTTACATTTGTGGAATTTGCTATAAAACAGGTGAAGCACTCAGCAGCAAAGTAAAGTATTTGAGGCCACCGGCAGAGAACCTAGAAGGCCCACAGAACTTTAGTAAGAGAGTACAGAAGGGTCAGACGTAGTGCATACACAAGGCAGAAGGTCAGGGCATGGGGCATAGAGACAAGATTCCGTCCAATCAGAGAGCAGAGCAGGTCAACAGGATGTCATGAGAACCCACAGAAGAAGCAGCAAATGAAGATGTACGACTACTGTAACTGAGCACTGGTTGAGCTGAGCCCAGATTTATTGGGTTATCAGGACTGCACACAAAAAATGTACACTACAGGACTGGATGAAAATTGGTACTATTCAGTGTGTAGTTGCCAACAGTCAAGATTTTTGGGGTCCAGTCAAATTCAGGGTTATCTCAGACTTATAGTGCCTATAAATCAGTGTTTTATAACAACATTTACACTGCCGAGTCTGGGAGCACTGTTAATTGACAGTTTGTGACCTTAATTTGGTGTATTTGGCTGTTCTGTATTCACCGATTCACTATTTTACTTAAACATTTCAAATATAACAAGCAGCTAAAATGTAAAGATCAAAATCCTTCTCATTTTATTTTAATTCTAGGTATTTTTCCCCCCTGGAGGCTGCAGACAAATCTCTTAAAGTGGTGATCACTGAGGCTTAGTGTTTTTATTAGTTAGAAAGGGCGATTGCTCTTTGAAATGTTAATGTTACGTCGGGTTAGACTGGCAGAGTACAATAGTCTGAGAATGAATGAAGTCTGTCCCTCACAGGCATTGGCTGTATTGGATCTTAAAAGAAACAAAAATGCATTTTTATTATTATCCTGCTTAACTTTAAAGGACAACTGTAGCAAAAAAGATTCATTTAGATTTAATTGAAAGATTGCACTGAGTGTAAACATTTTACATAGAAATGTTTTAATGAAAGAATACAAATAATGTACCTCATTGAGCCCCCTTTACTCCATACAGCTGAAGGGGGAACCAATAGGGAAACACTAGGAAATGTAATGACCAATCATGATCGAGGGGCAGAGTTAGGTCCCTTAATTAGGGATCTTTAAACTCGTGACCAATGAAATGAGTGCCTACCTTTTCCCCTTGGTCCAGAGCGACCAACAGAATCAGTGCCGACAGTCTGGAGTGACCAATCAGCAGAGCTCCGAATGAGCCGTGGGCGGGCGAATGTCCCAGGCGACTTGGCTTAACCTTTATTGTGTCTGGCCGCGTAGGGTGCCTCGCCGCCAGGGAACCACACTTGTCATGATAGGGGGTGAATCACTGTTCTGTAAACCTATTTCACCTAACCTTTCGGATACATTTCGGTTCCCTATTTCAGGGCTCAGACTAATAGGAATAAGAGCTACTCGGCCTTTTAGCTCACCAGCTAATCCCCATTCGAACGATGTCGGGCCGGGTCGCGGGAGTTTAAAATGAACCAATGGGTGGCTGAGCAAAGGGTTGTGTAGCCTCTAGGTCTATCCTGCGGGGAATGAGGGCCACTACTTGGGGTTTAGCATCGGGCATCAGGATGGAGTTAAGTGATTTTCCCTTTTGGGGAGGTATTAAAACCCAGGAAAACAAGGGGACACATAGGGTATACAGTTCAGGGGGGACACAGTTTCTGCCGGCTGGCTCCAGATCCTTGTTTTTTCACCCCGAGTCACGGTGGTTCCTGACAAACAGCAAGGATTTTTTGCACAATGCTCCCACAGTGAGCTTCTTTCCTGGTCAAGTCTATAGCAGGGAGCAAGGAAGATCCCCTTACCTGCTGCACCTAAAAATGAGGGGGCTACACATAAAAAAAATTGCACTGACAAGTTCAACTGCAAAATTCAAGCATTAATAAGCTAAGGTGGAGAAATTCTCCAACCAATATTCCACTCTGCAAAAAGGTGGGAAGTGATGCAATATGCCCCCCATGCCCAAGAAATATAGACTTGTTAGATAAAAGATGTTAAAATGTTCAAAACTAGGTCAGGCAATGCATCTTAGAGTAAGTGATACAAGGTACAAAAACAGGGTTCTCAAGACATGTCTACCTAAATTAGGCTCATCAAGTGATGTAACTTCCTGTCCAAAGGGTCTTAGATCACTAAGCTCGCGAAGTCCGTATTAGTCAAACTTAACTAAAAGACGTTTATCAGAAATTATTATTTTTCTTGAAATAAAATGTATGTAAAGAGGAAGAGGAAACCGCCAGCAGACAGCATATGGCAGAAAGGACAAGAGACTCTCTAATGCGTTTAATTGTGCTGTTTCCCACTTGAATGTACAAAGCGTAACCGAGTGGCAGGTTCAGCAATTCTATTGCCTTGTCACTGCACAAGTAAAAAAGGCACAGTGGCTTAACCTGCTAAATAAAAGCTTTTTTTTCACCCTCGCCCCAGAGGATGGAGAATGTGTCTGACAGAAGCAATAGCAGTCTGTCTGGTTGCCACAGCGACAACGACTAGGACTGAAATACCTGCTCTGATTCCTGAAGTGGCCCTTTGCTAAAGCCACATGTATTCCTTATTCTAAAAACCCTGCACATTCTGACCAAACCCTACACATTCTAAACAAATCCTGCACATTCTAACCAAACCCTACACATTCTAACCAAACCCTACACATTCTAACCAAATCCTGCACATTCTAACCAAACCCTACACATTCTAATTGAGCCCTGTACATTCTAACCAAACCCTGCACATTCTGACCAAACCCTACACATTCTAACCAAACCCTACACATTCTAATCAAGCCCTGCACATTCTAACCAAACCCTGCACATTCTAACCAAACCCTACACATTCTAATTGAGCCCTGTACATTCTAACCAAACCCTGCACATTCTGACCAAACCCTACACATTCTAACCAAACCCTACACATTCTAACCAAACCCTACACATTCTAATCAAGCCCTGCACATTCTAACCAAACCCTGCACATTCTAACCAAACCCTACACATTCTAAACAAATCCTGCACATTCTAACCAAACCCTACACATTCTAACCAAATTCTGCACATTCTAACCAAACTCTACACATTCTAATTGAGCCCTGCACATTCTAACAAAATCCTGCACATTCTAACCAAACCCTACACATTCCAATCAAACCCTGCACATTCTAACTAAACCCTACACATTCTAAGAGAGCCCTGCACATTCTAACCAAATCCTGCACATTCTAACCAAATCCTGCACATTCTAACCAAACCCTACACATTCTAATTGAGCCCTGCACATTATAAACAAATCCTGTACATTATAAACAAGCCCTGCATATTCTAATCAAGCCTTGCACATTCTAACCAAACCCTACACATTCTAATCAAACCCTGCACATTATAAACAAATCCTGTACATTATAAACAAGCCCTGCATATTCTAATCAAGCCTTGCACATTCTAACCAAATCCTACACATTCTAATCAAACCCTGCACATTATAAACACATCCTGTACATTATAAACAAACCCTGAACATTCTAACCAAACCCTAAACATTCTAATCAAACCCTGCACATGATAAACAAATCCTGTACATTCTAACCAAACCCTGCACATTCTAACCAAATTCTGCACATTCCAACAAGTCATGCACATTCTAATCAAACCCTGCACATTCTAACCAAACCCTGCACATTCTAATCGAGCCCTGCACATTCTAACCAAACCCTGCGCATTCTAACCAAATCCTACACATTCTAACCAAACCCTGCCCATTCCAACCAAACCCTGCATATTGTAACCAAATCCTGTACATTTGAAACGTTATATTCAAACTAATCATTCTATTATTTATTCTGCACATCCAACCAAATCCTGCTTATTCTAAGCATTCTATCACTTATTCTAAGCGTCCTGAACTGTCTTACCAAATCCTGCATATTCTAAGCATTATATTACATATTCTAAATGCCCCTTACATTCTAACCAAATCCTGCACATTCTAACCAAATCCTACCTATTCTAAACATTCTATTATTTATAATAATAATTCTATTATTTCCTCTGCACATTCTAACATGTGATCACTTATTCTAAGCCTACATTCTGCACATTCTAGCACTTATTGTAACCCCATGTTCTTGAGAATAACTATTCAGTCTGTTCTAATAAACCTCTTTTAGTGTATGAGTGATGATGCTCTGCCAGCCTTATAAAATCCTAAGTGTTTGTGGACAACTTCAGAAAGGGTTGGCGAGAAGCTATATAATAGTATGGACCATCCTCTCAGTCATGAAAAGATCTGGTGTCATTTATTTATTGCTATGTCCTATTAGCCAGAGGCTAATGTTCTTTTAAGCATGGGGTGGGGGTGGGGGTGGTGCAGGTGTGCCATTTCACAGAAGGGAAAGGATTGTATCGCTCTCCTTAGGGGCCACTTAGCACTGTTGGCCATGCTGGGCCCAGCACAGAGGGGGAGTGCTTGAGTATTTGCATTTAACGGCACTGTGCTCCATGGGTCATTGTGCAAACACTGGTAAGTTCTCTTACAATAGACTGATCGTTTGCCATGAGCTGAATCTCAGCTTAGACTCATTTCCAGGTGTCTCTAACGTTTGTCTTCCCAGTCGGTTTAAATCGAAGAGCAGATGACTCAACCCTTGTCCCAGGTCGAACGTCTTCGACTAGACAAACGATACCAAAGATTTTCCAAAAGATTGGAATATTTGCTGCATATCCACCAGTTTATGAGGACCTACATGTCCATGTCCTTGGGAACTGGATGAGTTTTCTTTGACAAGCGAGATTACTTTCTACAATTTTAGTCACTGCACCAGGTTGAATTTTGGTCATCATGATGCAGTTGCTTGCCAAAATCAGGGGGTCTGCACCCTATTTTATGCCAGGGTAACGGAAAACCGGACACCTCTCCCACCCAATTCCTAAAAATAATACCTGTACATATCATCCATATTGTGAATTGGTTTTAACCAAACCATGGTGTCAAATGACCAGCTCTACTCCATGATCTATACGCCTTTGCCCTTCTGCTCAGATTTTTATTCTAGACACAGTGGAATATGTAGACAGTTGGCAACTAGCCAGCAAAACGAGTTGGGATGTACAGCTGTATGGTCTCTGTGTTGGTGCTTGCTGCCCTGTAGGTCGTACAATTGTTTGTGCTCTACTACAGTTCTTTCGTTATAAAGTGTAATAAAGCTTGTCATTCAATAAAATGTATCTCGCTGATGGTTTAAAGTGATGTGTATTGTTCCTTGATTAAGGCAGGGCAAAGTAAGTTGTTTTGGGGTTTACTAGGGGCTCATACCTTTCTATAGTGTATACCTCATTCATGTCTCTGTTTTTTTGTAAAGTCAGAGGGCTTCACCTTTGTATATTTCTAATTACCTCTCCACATGTTACCCTGACTCCCTACTGCTTTTTTTTTAGGCTGTGGGGGGTTATTCGTAAAGAACCAATTCTGGGGCTGGGTTCTAAAGTGTTGAACAATCAGTATAAACATTCCAATGGTTCCCATGGTAACTGCCCCACCATTTAGATATTTGCCCCAGAACTGGCATTTACTACAGTCTACAAATATATAAATACTGTCTACAAATACAGTCTACAGGACAAATGCCTCAATAGATAGGATGGACCTCACCCGAGCCTATTGTTGTCTCACAAGGAGAAGCCCTGCACACCATTGCACGTTAGCTTAGTCTCAGATGTGATGTCTCCGCTTCATTAAAATAGATACAGTCTCTCGACGCCCTTTCTCGCGAGTGTCCTTAAAGTGAAGGCCCTTAAAGCGGGGTATGCCTGTAACCCTAGAGTTTTCTTTTTCTTCAGTAAAGTGTCGAACGCTCAGCTCTTCTAGAGATTGTCTTCCGCGCTGAGCATTCAAGTGTACAATATTTTGACAACTGCATCTCCTTTCTCTCATCCGCCTGGAGAGTTATCCTCCACTTATAAGACACTGCTACATATAGGACTCGCGCTAAGAGCTAAGCTGATGGTTCAGAGATCTGTAGGACAGCAGAGTGTTAATCAATTACCCTGTAATAAAGGCAACCGACACTGTACCGGCAGCGGTGTATCTTGGTTTTGTGCTGCATTAGGCAGACAAAATTCTGGCACTCCCCCACTCACGTTGCACATCCACGACATGCCCCATTACATGCACCATAACCCACCTTGCACACACATTAAATGCCCAATCACCCCATTTAATGCCCCATCACCCACGTTGCATACACACTAAATGCCCCATCACCCCCAACCAAGTCTATTACATGCCCCCATCACCTTGATTAATTGGAAGGAGCTAAAGCTTGCTGAACAGTGGGGGAGGGGGTGAAAATGTTTGAAGCACCAGAAGTGTGTTCTAACACCCTCTGGCAAAGTGCCGCCCTAGGCGAGTGCCTTGTTTGCTTTGTGGCAAACACTACTGACCGGCATAAAAATTCCATCGTCTAACTAGAGTTGAGCGAACACCTGGATGTTCGGGTTCGGCGGGTTCGGCCAAACTTCGGGAAAAAGTTCAGGTTCGGGCTCGAACTTGACCACGAACCCGAACCCCATTGAAGTCAATGGGTACACAAACTTTTGGGCACTAAAATGCCTCTAAAAAAGTCCTGGAAAGGGCTAGAGGACTGCAAAAGGAATTAAAACGTGGGTAAGAGTAGGACAAGTGCCCTGCAAACAAATATGGATAGGGAAATAACTTCAAAAAACATAAAATACATACAAATTAAAAATACAGCTGAGCCATAAAATAGCACTAGATGGAATCTAATTTGATTTTAGCTTTGGAAGAACATAAAACTAAATCTAAAGCATGGCTGCCAGGAGGATCAACAGAATTATCCATTTGAGAGAGGGTTGGAATGCAGGGTATTCTCTTTCAGTTTATACTAAGTGACCCATAGGTTGAGGAGGCGGTGACCGTGGCGGTGTAGGTGGAAGCGACGCTGGAGGAGGAGGAGGTAGCCAGAATTTTTCAAAGTCCGCTGTAAGCACAGTATTTGACTGTTCTATTTGACTCTCAGATATGAAGTGCACCGCAAGACGCAAATGTACTATTTAGCACCCAAAACTATTAGAATTTTTCAAAGTGCGCTGTAAGCACAATATTGGACTGTTCTATTTGACTCTCAGATGTAATACATGTAATACTATTGCTATTCTATAAACCGAAATAGAGTCCCCATTCATAAGAATAGGTCAATTGACCTATTCTTATGAATGGGGACTCTAGTTCGGTTTATAGAAAGCCAATTGTATTATATGTATTCCATAAGCTGCAAGTCTATAAACCGAACGACATTCGGTTTATAGACTTTCGGTTTATAGAATAGCAATAGCATTACATGTAGTCTATTAACCGAAAGTCTATAAACCGAATGTCGTTCGGTTTATAGACTTTCGGCTTATGGAATACATGTAATGCTATTGCTATTCTATAAACCGAAAGTCTATAAACCGAATGTCTTTTGGTTTATAGACTTTCGGTTTATAGCCGAACCCCGAACTCCAACCCGAACATACCGTGAAATGTTCGAGTTCGGGGTCCGAACACCGTAATGTTCGGGTTCGCTCAACACTAGTTCTCTCCCAAATTCCGCCCGGACTGTGAAACCTGCGCATGTCACCACAAACTTACCTTGTCCGCCAACTAAGCAAAATGGAGATCAGGTTTAATGATCACTTGTGGGGCCAGGTTCTTAGGGCTGTATTTATCGAGACAAAAAAGTTGGGATTTTAGGAAAAAGTGCTAAAATAGTAGTAGTAACCATGGAAACCAATGGAAGGTTAAGAAAAATAGCACCTGTTTTGCCTTGATAAATAGAATATTCCTGTTGATTAGATCACTTTTAGAGTTTCAGGAATGGCACTGACACATGGCCCATAATGACGTCCCTTAGCCAGTCCCTTGGACTCACTTATGGGCTCTATGTGCTTCTCATCTGTTCTGTGCCACCAGGGAAACAAATTGGGTGTATAACTATACCTTCTCCACAATCATCCCTGATTTACTGCCAGCTGTACCCTCACCCTGCTAATCACCCATGCCCTGTGTACATCTGTACCCTCACCCTGCTAATTACCCATGCCCTGTGTACAGCTGTGCCCTCACCCTGCTAATTACCCATGCCGTGTACAGCTGTACTCTCACCCTGCTAATTACCCATGCCCTGTGTACAGCTGTGCCCTCACCCTGCTAATCACCCATGCCCTGTGTACAGCTGTACTCTCACCCTGCTAATTACCCATGCCCATTGTACAGCTGTACCCTCACCCTGCTAATCACCCATGCCCTGTGTACAGCTGTACCCTCACCCTGCTAATCACCCATGTCCTGTGTACAGCTGTACTCTCACCCTGCTAATTACCCATGCCCTGTGTACATCTGTACCCTCACCCTGCTAATTACCCATGCCCTGTGTACAGCTGTGCCCTCACCCTGCTAATTACCCATGCCGTGTACAGCTGTACTCTCACCCTGCTAATTACCCATGCCCTGTGTACAGCTGTGCCCTCACCCTGCTAATCACCCATGCCCTGTGTACAGCTGTACTCTCACCCTGCTAATTACCCATGCCCATTGTACAGCTGTACCCTCACCCTGCTAATCACCCATGCCCTGTGTACAGCTGTACTCTCACCCTGCTAATTACCCATGCCCATTGTACAGCTGTACCCTCACCCTGATAATCACCCATGCCCTGTGTACAGCTGTACCCTCACCCTGCTAATTACCCATGCCCTGTGTACAGCTGTACCCTCACCCTGCTAATTACCCATGCCCTGTGTACAGCTGTACCCTCACCCTGCTAATTACCCATGCCCTGTGTACAGCTGTACCCTCACCTTGCTAATTACCCATGCCCTATGTACAGCTGTACTCTCACCCTGCTAATTACCCATGCCCTGTGTACAGCTGTGCCCTCACCCTGCTAATCACCCATGCCCTGTGTACAGCTGTACTCTCACCCTGCTAATTACCCATGTCCTGTGTACAGCTGTGCCCTCACCCTGCTAATTACCCATGCTCTGTGTACAGTTGTACCCTCACCCTGCTTATCACCCATGCCCTGTGTACATCTGTACCCTCACCCTGCTAATTACCCATGTCCTGTGTACAGCTGTACCCTCACCCTGCTTATCACCCATGCCCTGTGTACAGCTGTACTCTCACCCTGCTAATTACCCATGTCCTGTGTACAGCTGTATCCTCACCCTGCTAATCACCCATGCCGTGTACAGCTGTACCCTCACCCTGCTAATTACCCATGCCCTGTGTACAGCTGTACCCTCACCCTGCTAATCACCCATGCCCTGTGTACAGCTGTACCCTCACCCTGCTAATTACCCATGCCCTGTGTACAGCTGTACCCTCACCCTGCTAATTACCCATGCCCTATGTACAGCTGTACCCTCACCCTACTAATTACCCATGCCCTGTGTACAGCTGTACCCTCACCCTGCTAATTACCCATGCCCTGTGTACAGCTGTACTCTCACCCTGCTAATTACCCATGCCCTGTGTACAGCTGTAACCTCACCCTGCTAATTACCCATGCCCTGTGTACAGCTGTATCCTCACCCTGCTAATTACCCATGCCCTGTGTACAGCTGTGCCCTCACCCTGCTAATCACCCATGCCCTATGTACAGCTGTGCCCTCACCCTGCTAATTACCTATGCCCTGTGTACAGCTGTACTCTCACCCGGCAAATTACCCATGCCCTGTGTACAGCTGTGCCCTCACCCTGCTAATTACCCATGCCCTGTGTACAGCTGTATCCTCACCCTGCTAATTACCCATGCCCTGTGTACAGCTGTGCCCTCACCCTGCTAATCACCCATGCCCTATGTACAGCTGTGCCCTCACCCTGCTAATTACCTATGCCCTGTGTACAGCTGTACTCTCACCCGGCAAATTACCCATGCCCTGTGTACAGCTGTGCCCTCACCCTGCTAATCACCCATGCCCTGTGTACAGCTGTACTCTCACCCTGCTAATTACCCATGCCCATTGTACAGCTGTACTCTCACCCGGCAAATTACCCATGCCCTGTGTACAGCTGTACTCTCACCCTGCTAATTACCCATGCCCTGTGTACAGCTGTACTCTCACCCTGCTAATTACCCATGCCCTGTGTACAGCTGTGCCCTCACCCTGCTAATTACCCATGCCCTGTGTACAGCTGTACCCTCACCATGCTAATTACCCATGCCCTGTGTACAGCTGTACCCTCACCCTGCTAATCACCCATGCCCTGTGTACATCTGTACCCTCACCCGGCAAATTACCCATGCCCTGTGTACAGCTGTGCCCTCACCCGGCAAATTACCCATGCCCTGTGTACAGCTGTGCCCTCACCCTGCTAATTACCCATGCCCTGTGTACAGCTGTACCCTCACCCTGCTAATCACCCATGCCCTGTGTACAGCTGTACCCTCACCCTGCTAATTACCCATGCCCTGTGTACATCTGTACTCTCACCCTGCTAATCACCCATGCCCTGTGTACATCTGTACCCTCACCCTGCTAATCACCCATGCCCTGTGTACAGCTGTACTCTCACCCTGCTAATTACCCATGCCCTGTGTACAGCTGTGCCCTCACCCTGCAAATTACCCATGCCCTGTGTACAGCTGTACTCTCACCCTGCTAATTACCCATGCCCTGTGCACAGCTGTACCCTCACCCTGCTAATCACCCATGCCCTGTGTACAGCTGTACCCTCACCCTGCTAATTACCCATGCCCTGTGTACAGCTGTACCCTCCCCCTGCTAATTACCCATGCCCTGTGCACAGCTGTACCCTCACCCTGCTAATCACCCATGCCCTGTGTACAGCTGTACCCTCACCCGGCTAATTACCCATGCCCTGTGTACATCTGTACCCTCACCCTGCTAATCACCCATGCCCTGTGTACATCTGTACCTTCACCCTGCTAATCACCCATGCCCTGTGTACAGCTGTACTCTCACCCTGCTAATTACCCATGCCCTGTGTACAGCTGTGCCCTCACCCTGCAAATTACCCATGCCCTGTGTACAGCTGTACCCTCACCCTGCTAATTACCCAAGCCCTGTGTACAGCTGTACCCTCACCCTGCTAATTACCCATGCCCTGTGTACAGCTGTACCCTCACCCTGCTAATCACCCATGCCCTGTGTACAGCTGTACCCTCTGCCTCAACTAGGCTTGCCCCCTTTTTCTCACACAAATACCGGCCATGCTATTGCCTCCATAGACTTAACATTGGCCTGAAACCAATAACTTACTGGCCTGCTGGTGAAATACCATCTGAGTGGCAATCTTATCCTCACCCATCCATTCCCTATGTGTAACTCAGAAACCGGCGGAATTCTGGACAGTGGGATTCTGGACAGCGGGATTCTGGACAGTGGGATTCTGGACAGCGGAATTCTGGACAGCGGGATTCTGGACAGCGGGATTCTGGACAGCGGGATTCTGGACAGCGGGATTCTGGACAGTGGGATTCTGGACAGCGGAATTCGTGGGATTCTGGACAGCGGTATTCTGGACAGCGGAATTCTGGACAGCGGGATTCTGGACAGCGGGATTCTGGACAGCGGTATTCTGGACAGCGGTATTCGCGGTATTCTGGACAGCGGGATTCTGAACAGCAATCCTGATCTCATTCTCTGGTATCTGGAAAATGTGTATTGTGAGGGAGTTATAGCGCTGTCAATTTGAATGACAGTGCTTCCAGGCATGTACCCTCAATCTCCCAAGCTCTGACTCCCATCATTCAGATTTACCGGGGGAAGAAGTAGGTGCGAGTGGGGTGCAAGTGTATCCACCTGATGATCCAATTTATGAACTGTGAAAAGCAGTCATTAATAGAGGACTTGGAAATAATTCTCCATTTCACTTTTTAGTAAATAGAGCCCTATGTGGCATAGCTCTAAAAAGTGGAGAAATCACCGTGGTAACCAATGCAATGTTCATTTCTTGCTAACTGACTTACCTGCAGTGAGGTACCCTAGAAGACAGGGGAAGGAGTGTATCAAGCCCCTTATGAAGGGTGAAGGGTTAATGACTTGATGTCTATACAGGACCCATCAATAAGACTACACCTGCTGCAGAACCTCTTTTGCTTCAGAAAGACAGGGCTGTAAAACCAGCTAACCCTAGAGGTTCTGCAGCAGCTGAATTATTTAGCTTATCATGTTGTGTTCACCCTGCTGCTCTGTCATATATATATATATAATGTGTTACAGATGGAAATTAATCTACCCCTATAATAAACAGTATTCTTGCCTGTTATGGTAATTAAAGGACCCCTATAATAAACACTCAGTCACCTTGCCCCTGCTTGCTCCCCCTTCTATAACACCCTGTCCACTCCTATTACCCCCCATAATAATAAGAAAACCAATAATAAGCAGATTAATCAGGGTATAAATAATTATTAGCTCTCACCTTCCCACTTGCTCGGTCCTGGACTTTTAAAGCCCCCTTGGGATGTGATTGGCTGTTGGGCCTGGTGACATCACAGCAGGCAAGCCCCGCCCCTCCTTCCTCCCTGGGAGCTTGGTGTGTGCAGTCTGGCAAGCAGCTCGACGGAGAAGAGCACGGCTGGGGCAGCTCCTGCACCCCCCCTCCCACAGCCCCCCCAGGCAGATCTGCACCCCCTGACCACCCAGCAATACCCCCCCCCAATCTCCCCCCCACCTGCACCCCATCCCCCTCCACCAACCAAGCCGTCCCCCCCCCCTCTCCCCAACCACCCCCCAATCCCTATTTATTTATAGGTGTGGGGGGGGCTCCCTGCAGAATATAAGAGGGGGGAGGGTGACCCAGGCGTGGATTTTACATTCATGATTATGGGAGACAAGAAGAGCCCTACCAGGTACAGTGCAGAAAAAAAAAAGAGGGGGGGGGGGGCAGAGTGATGTTGGTGGGGGGTGGATTGGGGGAGGGGACAAGCACAGTATGGGTGAGGGGGGGGGGGGTGGTAGGGTTATTTATATACCCCCATTACATGTAGACAGATGGAGACATAATCCCCCACCTTCCCCAATCATCTCCCTGCCCTTGTAGATGGGGGCTGCAGTGCCCCCCCCCTCCCCCGCCTGATCTCCCCTTCCCTGCCCAGTATAGATATGTATAGCCCCTCTACTGTATAGATGGGCTATGGCTGTGCATGGAGGAAGCACAAGGGTTGTGCTATGGCGTCTGATCCTCTCTCAGACAGAGACACACTCCCCTCCACAGAGCTTCAGACAAAGAGAATATTTACCAGAAAGAAAGGAGGGCAGAGGGGGGGGGGGGGGGGGGGGGAAGCAACGCCTCCACTGCCCTTAAAATCTAAATAAATAATAATATTCACCCTCCCTGGGCTCTCTATAGGCTGCTGATGAGTATATGTTTCCTGGGATATTGGGGGATGGGGGGGGGGGGGGGTCAAGCTAAGGAAAGGCATCTTTGTCTATATACATATATCATTTTTTTTTTTTTGTATGTTTATTTTTCACATGTTATTTAATGTAATGTAATGTCTGCTGTGTGTCACCCATCCCTTGTATTGGTGGAAAGAGTGGCCTTCAGTAGTGCAAGGTGCAGGAAAGGGTTAATGGTGGCAGGGAGGGGTGGTGATGGAGGAAAAAAAGGGGGGGGGGGTGATGTTGGCATGACTGCATGTCAAGCTAGGGTAAATGATTATTATTTTTTATGGTAATCTCCTATGGAGCCTTGGCACATGCAAGGAGGGGGGGTAAGATGAGGGCACAGGGAAAGGCTGGAGAAGTAGATGGACCAGTTTTTCAGTATCCCCCATATACACCACTTAACCCCTGCTATGCCGGAGTCGGTTTCCTCTCCTTGGCCAATGATGAGTTAATTTAAAGGGCCATCCTATTACCTGAGTGAGTGTATCTTAGTCAAGCATACCCCCCCCCCCCCCCTCTCCTGCAGCCACTGGATTGACAGCCTGCACCATAACCTAGCAGCATCCCTCCGGATAGAGAGATCTTTACAGACAGCCCTGATGATGTCAATTTGTATTTGGGATTTTCTTTGAGTGAAGGCAGGAAAAAGCCAAGAATTTCAAGGCACAGGGCTAACTATATGTTCTACCGCAGGGTGACAATCAATATATAAATGCATTTCTATAATTATAATTTTTCCCCTCCTTTCCAGGCCAAAAAGGCAGGCTAAACCATCGGCAGACGAGGGTTTCTGGGATTGTAGTGTCTGCACATTCAGAAACACGGCAGAAGCGTTCAAATGCAGCATTTGTGATGTCCGAAAAGGAACCTCGACCAGGTAGAGTTGGCTTCAGGGCTAACAAAAAAAAAACAAAATGCTGCCAATATTATATCTTGACTTGTTGATTGCGACCATCTTCTATTGGAACCTGCGCTGCTCTGCAAGATGCATTAAACATGCTTTATAGCAAATGTTTTGGGGTTTTTTTGTAAATATTTTTGATACTCTTGTTTTGGTTTGGTGTTTTTTTTTCTGGTTTTGGTTTAAGTGAAGAAATGTAAATAAATGTTGTGTTTTTTTTTTTTTTTTTTTTTTTTTTTAAAACATGGCCTTGCCTTTGGGGATAATTCAGTACAAGATGGGATGTCTTATACCCACTGACATGCCAGGTGTATGTTGGCACTACATTCCAGACGAATGGACTAGTAACTGGTTGCACTGGACATGAATGAGTCCACCCGACCAAAGGTCTAAGTTTTGACAATTGTTTTTTTTTTTTGGTTCTTTTTATCATTTTTTAATAATTTTTATCATTTTATTTTACTGGTGTTCGGGAGATTGTTGTGGTGGATATTGTAGGCTTTCTCCGGCTTGTTCATTCCAAGTCTACAGTGACTACGTTTCTCATGCGCGGATGATAAATTCTTAATATTCTGACCAAATGCAACATCTGAGCAGAAGGTTGGAAATCGGAAAGACGAAAGCTGAAGTGGTCAGATGTTTGTTGTTGTAGGATCTGTAGAATATACTGTGATTTGTGTTCCTGTTTAGTCATTGTATCATAAGCGTGATTTTTGGATACTGTTTTAATGTTTTAGACCAGTGGTAGGTAACCTGGGGCACTCCAGGTGTTGTGGACTCCCTTGATGCTTTACCAGCATTAAGGCTGGAAGAGCATTACGGGAGATTTAGTCCACAATGTCTGGAGTGCCGAGGTTCCCTACCCCATATTAGACTAACCTAAAACTTGACATATATGCTTCCATTTAATGCTCAACCTGTACTCCAAATTTTCGGAATCCTCTAGAGTGCAACACTTTGTTACCTTTGTAATAAGGTATGAGTACACCCTTGACCAAGGTCTTATACCTTTTTTTTTTTTTTTATAAACCCCCCCCCCACGCTCATACCTTTTTGGTATGGCCCAAGCTATCGGAATCTTGTACCGTCCATTGCTGGGTGCTGTGATACTTTGTGATGATATATATTTTAGCACAGGAAGTTTTTTTGGGGTTTTTTTTCTTCTATACAACGTTCCCACTTGCCGGATACCAGATTCTGATAAGATGGTCCAAGTCCTTCTGAATTTCTGATTGGTTTAGCAAATATTGGTTGTTTATCTGCAATGCTTACCTCTATCACCTGTAGGGATCGCAGAAGATGTAGATAGACTGGTGGGACGCCAGTGACCAGTCCCATGCAGTTTTGGAATGTGCCTGTTGCTAATATTATAAACTCCACTGGTTTTGGTCACTTCGACACAAACAGGACTGGCCAGCTGAGCCTAATGGGAAGAGTAGACCTTATACACCTTTGCCCGATGTGACTTACCACCTCCTGTGAACCTACAAGCTGTTTTTGAAAAAACTTTCATACTATGAGGAAGGGGGGGGGGGGGGGGGGGAGCACAACAAGTTTCGCAATGAGAAATGATGTCATTTTGGCCACAAAATAAGAATTTACACACAGATCTAACAGAAGAGATTTTTTTTGAATAGCTAACTAAAACATAACAATTTTTAATGTTTTTTTTTTTTTTATTCTTCGATGATGCACTTGAAATGGTGGATGTCCAGATCGGTCCTCGGGGGTTAAAGATCGGTCCCTCACCGATACACAATGGTAATGCTGTTAAAACTCTCTCTGGCTGGCTTAACCCTTGGGACACTCAACTGAACACCCATAGAGCTTTAGTCACGAACGAGGAGATTTACAGGGAATTGAGAAGGTGATTGCAAACTTCAGACCAAAGTAGCAGAGTTGGAAAAATTTCCCATCCAGCTAAATCGGAGATTCTTTTTTTTTTTCTAGCTCTGCCAATTTGGTCTGAAGTTTGAAATTACCTTCTCAATTCCCTGCAATTCTCTACTTCATGAATGAAGCCGTTTGTGTGTTGTAAAATTCTAAAATTGATAACCCAAGTGCAGCAGCGTTTCCCCAGATCAGTGGTTAAGGGGCCAGGCAGATATTCGTACAGGGGGTATTTTTGCATTGGGTTGTTCCTGCTCTATTGTTTTGCCGGCTGGAAGTTTTGACATGCGTGCTACACGTGCTATTGTTTGGGAGAATGGACTGTGTTGCTTTTTGGATAAACCTTACTCCATATAATCAAGTGTCCTGTAGTGCTAATTCGATTTCGCCAGCACTAGGGTATTTATAAATATGTCATTATTATTATCAATATTATTATTTTTTTCTTGGATATATGAATTAAAATGCAGTTTTCTTACTTGTGCCAGGATGTTGTCTGGTATTTTGGAAAACAATGCCGTCTACATTCTGACACCTTACTTTTTTAATCATGTCAATGACCCAATATTTTGTGCTGTCTGACAAAAGGGGAGTATGCCAGGATTAAACCCCGGCATACACATGGATATTTGTGCCCTGCTCCCCTCCTCTGTCACAGGGCTCATTCACTGAACCTCCCTCCACTACCTATTCCTCACGTGATATTTATGGTAATGATTACTTCACCCGTGAGGTGCTTTGTAAAGTCCACCTTCCCCCCAAAAAATTGTCAATTAATTATTGGTATTTTGCTCAGTCTGTAGTGGTCAGAGAAGAAATAACCCAGGACTTCTTGATAATCCTCTTCTTGATAATGGGCTGGCGCTTGGCAGGATGGGGGAATTTGTTGGAAACCCATTATAATTGAATAGTGCCAGCCAACCAAGCCTACAGGGAATGTTCTTAAATCTTCAGACTCCCAATCATAGTCCAGAATTGAATTGGATTTGTTGCGTCAAAACATTTTGGGGTCTTTTGTAGGTGGGAACCTGTTGTTGGATGCACATAATAATGCGTAATGATTTAATAACAACTAATGGCGATCGGCATCAAGTCGCCCAACGCTGTGTTTTTAAAGAAGTGTTTAGATATACGGGGACTTGTTTAATTCCCCCATATACTGTCACACCCATTGATAGCACACAGTATTAATGGGAATGTACGCAATGTATAAACTGTGAGGTTGGTGACTCATTTGAGGTTCTGTGACTGTTGAATTTTTGTTATTTTTTTTTTGGAGACTTAGAGACCACACCAACCTACACTGGGTTTAGGGGGGAGGGGGGAAATAAGGTGCTGATGGATTTATACATGTTCTTGAAGATGATGGGAGTTTCACAGTCTGTGTCTGGAAACCTTGGATCCTTTTAAAAAGTCTTGGATTCCTAAATAGTATGCAACTTTTATATTCAGGATAATCCCCACTGGAGGACAGGTGTCTATCAGTATTTCTGAGCCAGGTTCAGTCATGGTTCTCTTAATGCAGTTACTGTTCTTTTATCCCAGGGGGTTGGGTTACCCCATAAAAAGCCACCGCCGGTATTTATCCCCTTTTCTGCTATTGTGAATCGAGTCGGCTTTTGAGTGAAACCATGGTTCTAAAACCTCCCTTTTTTTTTTTTTTTTTTTTTTATATGATGGATCATCCACCAAGTTTTTGGACATCATCGACAATACTCAAGAGGGTCTATCACCCCAGGGGTAAAGATTCCCAGGGATCAGTCACTAAATTAGGAAACCTTGGATTTTCTCTAATTCGTGGAACCAGCAATTAGAGATCTACACACCATTACTTCTCATCTCAGATGCTACCAAGAGCACATATTGAATTGGAACTCATCACCTCTAAATTCTCACTGGCTCCATAGCACTGTAAATAGACAGTTCCTGTATGTTGCACTTTTGTTCACTCCAAAACAAGTGACCGTTCTCCTGTAGTTTTTCTATTCAAAGTAATTTCAGCGGGGCTTCTAAATTCCATGACATCCAATAGGGAGGGGCTTCGAGAGAGAGAGGCGGGACTGTTGCTACAGCAGCAGCAGTCACCTCTATTCTACTTTTTTTTTGCCATTTTTTTTACGATATGGGGAATGTCTCGACGGGAAAAAATCTGCTGAGACCGTTCAGTTCGCTTTTCTTCGCAGGATGCAGCCTTTTATCTAAAAAATATTTTTCTGACCCTGTCTCTTTAAAGAGGAAGTATGCCTTAATACTACAACGTTTCTATGTATATTGGGAAACCTGAAACAATACATTGAACTTTTATAAATCGAAGTTCAGCGTCTTAATCCAGCTGGGGAAGGAAGATCCCTTTTGCACTTAGTTTGGCTTTGGTTTTTGTCGAGTCAGATGGTATTAATAAGGGCCAGGATTTCAGTGGAAGCTCTCTCCTATTCTGAACGATGGACCCATTTGTCTACCAAGCAGTGTTCGTCCAGATTATTTGGAACTTGCAATACTGGAAGGCACGATTGCCAGGGAAGTCTGCTACTAAAGCACAATGGCTGCTTCCTGTAGATGTCGTTTTTTGTTTTTTTTGTTTGGTTTTTACTTGGTTTATCTCAGAAGATTAAAACTGTATCACCCGTTATGGTGGGAAGTGGTCGCTGGCTCATGGTGACCCCCTATTGTCAATTAAATTAACCCTTTGGCAAGTCTATCTCTCATCCTTTCCCAGCAGCTTTTTTTTATTATTTTGTTTTAACAATCTGCCAGGATTGTTGCTTTGTGTATGTACTTCTAATTAGATCTGTTATTATAAATACAATGACTTAGGGTAGGGCTGGACACATTTTTAGTTTTCGGAGCAGGCAAAAAAAAATTGGGAGCCAATCAACTGCACACGAAAAGGTGCATCATTCAGTGTGCCTCGCTGCAGGGCAGGGGATCAGTTCTGTTTTCAGCCATGTTTGTGCCTCTCACACAGGCACAGACCATCTTCAAGTGTAGTCCTGCTGTGTGCCAGGATTCCAGGATGTCCTGTGTCACGCATTACGCAGGGGGGAGCTGAGAAGGAAAAATCTACACACCCCAGATAAGCTAGAAGACTTGTTTTTCCCTCAGAGATCCTAAACTTGCTGTGCCGCCACCACTACTGCAAGGTGTTCTTGGTAGGCATATGCAAATAAGGTTAATAATGGGAATCCTAAGGTGGAGGGGTTTCCCCGTCACCTTTACCCCCACCGTAACATATATTATTCATCAATGACAGAATTTCATGGAATTTCAAACTGAAGGCCAAAGTTGGGGGGGAAAAAGTCAACTTGGCTACTTTTGGCCATAATGTTTGAAATTTATAGGTCAGTACAGCCCAAAAGGCCTTTTCTGTGCAAGCCAGGTTAAGAATGATGTACTATATATTGCAATACATTATTGTGTATATACCAGTTTAGGGGCCAGCCTTGTTATTTAGGAGCCAGGAACATGCTACCTCCACAGAGTTGTTTGTCAAGCCCTGTCTAAATCTATAACCTTTTTTTGTGTCCCCTGCCAATTTTGGACCATAATCTGTAGACCTGAAGCGTTAGACTGTGGACCACCAGCTGCTGATGGACTACACCTCCCATGCTTCAGATCGGAAAAATCAATATGGGAGTTGTAGTCCGGGAAGGGCTGGAGGGCGGCTGCAGTTTGATGCCAATGCATGGATGGGTCAACTGCGTGGCTTCAGTGGTCCCTGGACATGTCTGAGGATGTTGTGAGAGGCAGCTTTGGGGGAGGGGGGGATAAGTAAGGGTTGCCACAGAGGATGGCTGAGGGTAATATGATCCATAGGGTCACAGTTCTTTCTTATTTAATCCTTTTTTTAAATATCTTTATCATCATTTGGAACTTGACCTGTCTGTAAAACATGTCCGATGGGAAAATACATTTTTCAGGCGTGTGACTCTGATCTTTGACTCTTTCACTTCGTAAGCCACAGGGGCTCATTGGGTTAAACTGGGAAGTTGCAGGAATGGGGAAGAAAGGGGGACGAGGAGGGCAGAGTTCTTAAAGTGCCAGGGAAATTGAATATGTGCGTGTGTAATTGCCCCCATGCAACTGCCAGTTCTCCATCCTTTAACCAGTGCCCTCCGCAGTTTATTCCTGCATTATAAAGGGAAATCTCGCCCCTCTCTTTCGTTCTCAGACATCTGACCGGTCACCATTCTTCCACAAGGGCAAATAAGGTGACCGGATGGTACGTTGCAGGAGATGAATGTGTTATTGAGAGTGAACAGACCCCCAAAGTCTTTTAAAGTTTTCTCGAAGCCTAGGCGACCTGTGACCTCACAACATCAGCACCGGCTTCTGCTTGACCGTGGTGGGAGTTATTATGCAACAGCAGCTGGCATGTTTCGTTTCTACTGCTCATTCAGAACCAGAATAAATGCTGACTTTTTATTTAGTTTTTTTTATTTAAGAGTTTGTTTTATGCTTTTAAAAGTGGTTTTTTTTTTTTTTTTTTTTTTTTTTTTAACGATGTGTTTTTTATGTTTTGGCTAGCCGTTTTGGACCTTATTTGTAAAATATAAGTTATAACCTGGCTTGATAAATCCTGGGTGCTAGGGATCCATAGCTCTTAATGTCCGTGCTTTATTTATTATATTTTATATTTTAGTGATTGGTTATCATGGAGTTCTAAGGAATTACCATCTGCCTGGCTCCTAAAATCTAACCAGTCTGGCTCCTGAATTGGTCTATTTCGCTCCCAAAGTCCATCAAGCCCTGAATAATGATTTTTATTAAATAAACGGCAATTATACAGCCTTGGATACAGCGTAACCAGCACACCCCCCCCCCCCCCCCCCCATTATATTCTCGTTTTATTTCGTCGCCAGCAGCGGATTCAAGTCCCAGAGTAAACGGCACACTCTGCCTGGAAACTTTTCCAAGTTTTTATTTGTCTGGGGAGGGGTTTAATCTGCAAAGAATGCTAATGTAATCTGCGGAGAAGGAGTCCAAATAGTTTTGCCACTCCAAATGCCTGTCATTCCCAGCCCCACGTGGATTGTTGCGGGTAAAGCCTCGCTTGGCTTGACGGGTTTTGACGACTCCCCCCGGGACTTCCCATAGGGTTGGTTGATCATTAGACAAGTGTTAGATTATGGGTTGTAGTTCGATGCAGACGGTATTGGTTACACATATGTTGTACTAACTGGATTGATCTAGTTCTGCATTCCTGTACTGCAAACACAACATGAGCGTCCAATGAGAATTAAAGTCTGTTTGTCCCCAGCTTCCTACAATCAGCCTGTCCGACTACGATTCCCCACACCCTCATTTTTAAAGGGGCAGCCCCACAAGGTGTATTTTCTATATGGTGTACAGGTGTTTAATATATGGGAAATGCATTTTGATTTAATATAATGTACAGTTCTCCTGTAGTTTTTTTCTTTGAAAATAATTTCACCGGGGCTTCTTAATTCAGCGACAGCCAATAAGAATAGATGGGCTGGGAAATCACTATAGCGGCAGCATTATCACCTTATTTTCTTCTCGGCTGTTTTCCAGTAGTCCCTTACCCCTGACAAAACTAATTTGACAGTGCTTGTTTGACCGTTGCTGAGGAGGTGGGGAAAGCTGTAGACTGTCCCAATATTCAGGCATGCTTATAGAGGTCACCGAAAACTGATGGATGGGTTGTATTATGATGGGAGTTAATCTGCCGTCAGAGTCATCTGTCTCTTGAGGACCCCCACATCTAGCATATCATTACCCACCGCAGAAGTGCTCTTTGCTGCTCTGGCTTTTCCAGAGCTCCGGAAATCCACTGCTCCTCTGCGACGGGAGATAATTCCATTTAGCTGATGTCTGATGAATTCTGAAGAGCGGTGCCTCTGCTTTTATACTATCAGCTGCCCAATCTGTTCAAATACAGGCCAAACGCAATGGTCACTAGATGCCCCGCTCTCCTTTCTATATATTATTTGATTGTGAAGGGACAGTCTCTATGGAGCACGGCGTAACCTGTATTCCTTTATTATCTAATGGCTTCTTGATTTTTTTTTTCCCCCAAGCTTCCAGGGAGAGAATTACGAGTTAAGTCCGTCATGGGGAAATACAATGTGATTATATAAGAAGGAAACTGCTTTTCATGAAATGCCAAGATGTGAAACTGATCATGACAAATGGGAACAATATCTTTTTGCTTGCGGTATAAAGTTATGAAGATAAAGATGGATGTTTTTTTAATAAAAAAATAATAATTGTCGAGTATAAAGGATACAAAATGAACTATACATTGGTTTAGTAGAATTGCATACATTGAGTGAAGTGTGTTGTGACATCACCTTGTGGCCTGATATGCAAATTACTAATTTCCCATTGGATGAAGTTCATTTACATAAGAGGGCATCGTGATGTCACAGACGCCAGACTAATTTTAAAACCCATTTTTTCCCCCGCCCTGTTCGCTCCTGCAATTACTTGCAATTCTGCTACAACAAAGTATTTGTCGTTTTCATTATTTATTTCCCACGTCCACAATTTAACCAGTGTTTGTGTTTCTTCGTTTCTGATCCTCTTGTGTTGGGTCTGATTTTAAGAGATTTAGAATGCAGGGTGTTTGTTTAAATGAATGAACTGGAATGATTTAAACTTTTTTTTTTTTTTAGATTTTTGTATTCACATTGTCATGTAAAATTTTGCACATGCCATGTATTCTTCGTAGTAGTAAGTGTAGGGGTGTAAAACGGTGGCCCTCCAGCTGCCACTGCATTACATTTCCCATGATTCTGGTAGCCTAAGGGGCTTTGCAGGGGAACATGGGAGATGTAGTCCATCCGCAGCCGGAGAGCTGGCAGTGTGTGTGTGTGCTCGCTCTAGATTCACACTGTCAGTACTGCTTGTCTCTCAGAAACATTAAATTATGCGCTAGCCTGTTGTGTCTGTAAGCAATCCTAGAAACTGCTGGATACTATGGTTGGGAGGTTAAATCTAGGGACTCTGCTCTGAAGTCAGGGCAGTTGGCAGATACACTTTAGTATATCCGTGGCTCCATTCCTACAGGAGCACAGCAGTGCTAATGGTTTGCATGCAGGAATCCAGCGTCACGCTGCCGCTCTGCACTTTCCCAGCCCGTTAAAGAGGCATTTATAAGCCTTAATTGTTTAATCTCCAAGGGACTCTTGATTTGTGGCCTATTGTGGTTTCTAGTGAAACGTATCGAGCTCCTGGTGTCTGCCGAATGGACTGACCTACGTGTTCAAGACAAATCCACTTAGCTGCACCTGAAAAGTGCACCGAGCATCACCAGAGCAGAGATGAATTGGTAGGGAGGGTACAAAAACCCCCAAGGCTAGGACGGGGATGGGGTATGCTGCTCCCCATGGAAGAAAAAAAAGGATTGGAATGTTTTTGGGGTTTTTTTGCTGCAAAGATCTGTGTTATTTAAATATTGTTTGGAGTTTTTTTTTTAAATTTTATTTATCTTCTATAGCATAATCATAGCCGTGTGAGGTGTTGCACATTGGCTGAGCCTCATGGGAGTTAGAGTTCAGCTGCAGCTCCTATAAAATATGCTGGCTAGGTTGCTAGACTGAATCGTGCGTATCGTAAGCTCAAAGCTGGGATATTTTATTGGGATTAGGGGGTTATTTCTCACTAACAATAGCCCTCCATGGGCATAATAATAAATTAATAAATGCCATTTCTATCTCTGCCCTATTCCTTGTGATAAGAGCAGTAAGGAAGCCTTGTTTAGATTAACTGTCACTTTCTGGCAATTTTAAAATTGTGGATGTATTATTTTTATTTTTTTTTATTGGGCAGTGACATCACTAATTAGCCTCACTGGGCTGATTGCAATGAATGGAATGTGTGATGGAGAGCAGACACAACATCTTTAAAAAAATTGGTATAACTTTTTAAATGGGCTACTAAATAACCAGCCCCCACCCCTTCCATTAGCAGGGGCGAATCCTCTGTTCCAAGTAAGACTCCTCTTTATCATGGAAGGGCACTCTAATTAAGGTACACATTTTCATTATTTACGTTTTTGGGTTGATCTATATATTTGAAGACAAACCACAAAAATTCACTTTATTCAGGTTGTATCTAAGGGGTTTTGTGGGCAGTTTTTATTCCTACACCTTGTGGGCAAAACGCGTTGGACTTTTGCACATACACTTGTGGACCATTCTCCTATCTGACTGATCATTTATCTGGAGGACTAAGGACCTGAATAAAGTGATGAGTTTTTATTTATTTGATTTTCATGTATTACACCTGCCCCGTTTTTATGTTCATTTTTATTTGCAGTTATCTTTTAAAATCATCTGAGGTTTAGCTCTTATTGCTGGCTGAGCCTCTGTGGGGTGAGAGGGAGAGAATTTTTTATTTTTTTTATTTTTTATAAGTAGTTTGATCTATACTTTTGCCTGTAATTTAGCTGACTACTGTTTTTTTCAATAGTCCTGTAAGAAGCAGCCATCATTATCTATAGGTTTATTAAAAAAATTATTTGGCTTATTAATCTGGAAGACAGAGCAGTAACCCTTCAGTTCCTCTGTCGAGGTTCAAATTTTTGTCCATGTCGCAGGCTATTAAAAAAAAAAAATATATATATATATATATATAATGATTTTGTTTAAAAAAAAAAAAATGCAGCCAATTCCCTAATTACGTGAAACCTTTTTAATTAGTACAGAAATCCAGGAACGGCTACACGTGTTCATTCTAATGAGCTCAGGAACGAGATAAAGCGCTACATCAAGATCCAACCTAGAATCTCGCTCTGTCCCAGCTGACTGCGTAGCGATAAGACTTTTTACGGAGGTAACATATTCCTCTAGGCGGTCTCGGGGAGAAAGATGTGAAATTCATACAGATTCCCACTGCCCTCCTCCTGCCAATTCCTGTGATGAACCAAAAGTCGGAGTCCTGTTTGGGATTTCTTCTGTAGTCGTCGGTTTGATATCCTCCTGGATCACTGGGCCGCTAACAGGTCATCAGGGCTTTTACCTTGACAGTCGCCTGTCACTTCTCTGTGTGATTCTCTAGTGGGGGGTTCTTTTTTCTTCCGTTTTTTGGTCCTGAGTGCATCTGATTCCTCAGTATCTGTGTTTGGTGCTTGTAAACAAGGATGAAGGCGAGTGGGAAAGACATATCCGCGGCTTGTCACAGAGATGCTTTGATAATATTATGCTTTACAGATCTCAGACTTCATAACGTGCTTGACTAGTCTGGATGATATATTACATAAGCTCTCCCCTCCCTTAATTATTTTTTTTTTTCTCTTGTTAAAAAGACCACTAACTGCAAAAAAATGTAGTTCTGTTTAATTGAAAGATTGCTTCTAGTGTAAAAAAGTACCTTTATTGAGCCCTCTTTCCTTTTGTATAGCTCTATCAGGGGCGGACATGTTGTTTTAGAATCTTTGCTCTGTATAGCTCTATCAGGGGCGGACATGTTGTTTAGAATCTTTGCTCTGTATAGCTCTATCAGGGGCGGACGTGTTTTAGAATCTTTGCTCTGTATAGCTCTTTCAGGGGGCGGACGTGTTTAGAATCTTTGCTCTGTATAGCTCTATCACAGGGTGGACATGTTTAGAATCTTTGCGCTGTATAGCTCTATCGGGGTGGACATGTTTAGAATCTTTGCTCTGTATAGCTCTATCAAGGGGCAGATGTGTTGTTTAGAACAGGGCTCGACAAACCCCAGGCGCCAGGTCGCCATGGCGACCAGGAAATGAGACCTGGCGCCTGGGTGAAGTTACCCTCCCTGTCCCCTTGCCGCTGCCATCCGATGTTTTTTTTCTTTTTTCGTAGCGCGAGGGGGTAAAGTCTGTGCGTATAGCACAGACTGCAAGCTCCGCCCCCTCGCGCAACGCGTGTCTGAGTGCCGGGTGTCGACACGTGACATCCTGGCACTCAGCAGGCCTATGAGTGAGGACATGCTGCAGCACGGATGTCCCCCTCCCCTGCAATGAGGTAAAGCAGCAGGGAGGGGGGACACATCAAGAAAAGACTGTGTGAGGTGGGTGTGTGTTTGTATATATGTGTATATGTAAAGTAGGTGTGTGTGTGAGGTGTTTGTATATATGTGTATATGTAAAGTAGGTGTGTGTGAGGTGTTTGTATATATGTGTATATGTAAAGTAGGTGTGTATGAGGTGTTTGTATATATGTGTATATGTAAAGTAGGTGTGTGTGAGGTGTTTGGATATATGGGTATATGTAAAGTAGGTGTGTGTGAGGTGTTTGGATATATGTGTATATGTAAAGTAGGTGTGTGTGAGGTGTTTGGATATATGTGTATATGTAAAGTAGGTGTGTGTGTGTGAGGTGTTTGTATATATGTGTATGTGTAAAGTAGGTGTGTGTGAGGTGTTTGTATATATGTGTATATGTAAAGTAGGTGTGTGTGTGGTGTTTGTATATATGTGTATATGTAAAGTAGGTGTGTGTGAGGTGTTTGTATATATGTGAATATGTAAAGTAGCTGTGTGTGAGGTGTTTGTATATATGGGTATATGTAAAGTAGGTTTGTGTGAGGTGTTTGGATATATGAGTATATGTAAAGTAGGTTTGTGTGAGGTGTTTGGATATATGTGTATATGTAAAGTAGGTGTGTGTGAGGTGTTTGGATATATGTGTATATGTAAAGTAGGTGTGTGATGTGTTTGTGTATATGTGTATATGTAAAGTAGGTGTGTGAGGTGTTTGTATATATGTGTATATGTAAAGTAGGTGTGTGAGGTGTTTGTATAAATGGGTATATGTAAAGTAGGTGTGTGTGAGGTGTTTGGATATATGTGTATATGTAAAGTAGGTGTGTGTGTGTATATATGTGAAGAAGCCGTGTGTGTTTATGAATTGCGTGTATGCTTGCGTGATTGTCTGGCTCCTAAATTTTTTGGCTGGCTCCTAAAATCTAATTAGATTTGTCAAGCCCTGGTTTAGAAGGAAGGTCAGATGAAGGAAGGTTCTATACAGTGCAAGGAGGGATCAATATATTTTATTTGTATTCTTTCATTAAAGCATTTCTTGTTAAAATGCCTGCACTTGATGCCATCTTTCAATTAAACATGTTTGTTTGTTTTGTTTTGCTGGCTGTTGTCCTGACAAGAGAATTTATTGTCTAGGTACCTGCTTATTGCAAAGATATATATTTTTTTTCCCCCTGCTAGGTGGCGTCCCCTTTCTCTGTTACTATGGAAACAGTGGGTAGATTATCCTAAATAACGTTTATTCCCTGATTATTTTCTTTTTTTGCGTGTGTGCCCGTTTAGAAGTGTACGTGGCATCTTCTCAAACACTCAGCTTGATGTGGGCCGCCATCTTAAATTGTTTGGCGTGTCCTGACAGACTGAGAATAAGGTTAATTAATTGACTAAATCATTTTCCCAAAAATATATTCCTTTTTAAAAAAAAAAAATTATATATCAAATTTTTTCTTTTTTAATTTATATAAATAAATATATTTTTATATAACTTTAATACATACATTTTTTGAAAAAAGAAAAAGAAAAAAGTTTGCCCCTGGAATGGTCTTCCCATACAGGAAGTGGGGGGGGGGTGAGAATAAAACAAAATAAAAACTGTGCTAGAAAATAAACAGAATATTGTATTGTGTTACCATTTTGGTAGTATATTTTTGATTGATTTATTGCCAAGTGTTTGGTGGCTTCCTTCCTGATTTGCATGTTGGAGCTCCGAGCTTTGTGGTGTCCTATTACATTGCCCTTTTGTCCTTAGTAATCTTTCTAAGAACCAAACATTGTAATGCACGTAATCACAACCTACCATGTGATCCAATATCCAACTTGAACAGCTATTCTTATAGTGTCAGTGGCTTAATTGTGGAAGAACTGACTGGAAACGAGCTTCAAAACCCAAGCAAATGCTAATGTTTGTCATTGTCGTTCTGGACAATGGCTGTTTTACTTCTGTGGTGTTTGTGTTTAGCTTTAACATTCCTCTTTCTCTGTTACTGTAACCATACAAACAATTCATTTTTCACGGGTAAGAAGTTTTCTTTATATACCACTATTTTGATCATATCCTATGATTTCCTATACAAAAATTAAAAATGCAATCTGATTTTTCAACTGGTACTTGAAAATTCTTTGACACGTCTATGAGAAATCCTGCTAAATAGATTTTTTTTTTTTTTTATAGTTTTTTCTCCTCAACATTCTCAAATAAGGTAAGGGCTAATGCTGCTGCTATAGCAACAGTCCTGCCCATCAATTCTTATTGTCTTTCAGTGAATTTAGAAGCCCCGGTGAAATTATTTTCAATGTAAAACTACGGGAGATCTGTAGATTGTTTTAAAGTAAAAATAAGTGCGTTTCATATATATTAATCACCTGTGTAATATACAGCAAAAAAAGCCCGTTAGCGCTTACTTTAATTTTATTTCTTACCGTGACTGGCTCGAGTATCACACTGAGTGCTTTAAGGGAATGTGATCAACTTTTCTTAGCACGTGTGACCCTCTTCTCTTGCACAGTTGAAATTGAGCAGGCCCAACTCTTGTAGAGCCCTCAGGGTCGTTTTGGGACCCCTCAGGCTGTTGTTGTTTGTTTTGATTGAGCAGGCATCTTCTAGCTGGATCGTTTCTTTCTTCTCTAGATGACACATTGTGTTCATCATTTTTTTTTTTAAACCATTCCACACGTGTTCTGGGTCAGGCGAGTCGCCAAGAGTTCTGTGTTGTGCCAGCAGGGAAAAATAAGCATTAGGATTTTCAGTAATCCGCACATCCGTCCCATGTTCTGCTCTTGGTCACTGTAGGCTAAGCGAGGGAGCTTGCGGGAGATCGTGGCTATTATGTGGGATGGATAATAAAAGGCTGGCTTGGTCTTTTTTAAATAGAAATCATCCCATGCACCTTTTTTTGAGGGGGAGGACGGGATCTACAATAGACGAAGATGTCCTTTCCAATAAGATTTGGGATTATTTATTAAGGTATTCCTCCCGCTGGCCAGTGTTTTGCACACCAGGCAGTAACAGAAGATCTGTTATTTAAAAGTAATGCCAATTTTACACTGATGTGTGGCTTTTAATACATCTTGTGTTTGGCCCCACGCTATACTGAGAGTACATTACAATATGGCATCCCCCATGTATATTGCTTATACCCAAAGCAACGATACCTTTCCAGTGTTCCAAGATAAGTTAATTAAACAAGGTTTTTTTTCCTGTATCTCAGAATGGCACAAAATTGGATGCTATGATTTCTAAAAATGTCCTGCTAGCACTAGAAAAAAAAAAACTTTATACAAACTATGTAGCATGTTAGCATGCACACCAGAGAAAATAAGCAAAAAGAATTGCAGCAAACAGTGCTTACTGTGCAACATATGAACAGGATACATACCAAAAGGGCCGACCGCCTGTGTGACATCCCCCAACGTTTCGATGCTTGGCTAGCATCTTGAGATCCATACCTTGACCAAGGCGTTGGTCAAGTGCCTAAACATTTGGGGGATCTCACACAGGCGGTCGGCCTGTCCTGCAGCATTGCAATTTTTGCGGTTTGGGATGTATCCTTTATTAAGAACCATATTTTGGTATACTTTGCACAGTAAACACTGTTTGTCGCATTTCCATTTGTGTTTGCTTATTATTCTTTTCTCTGTTGTCCATGCTTACTACTTATTCCTATGGGATCACTTCCCAGATTTAATAATTGGTCCCCCCTGGACACGCATGCATTGTACATTCTGCATGTAAAAGTGACGTGTTATACCAAACGCTGCGTAAAAACAATAGATGTACGCTTGGTGGCAAGACACCTAGAGAGGTGTCCTCTGTGCAGTGTATGTATATATTGTGTGCATGCAATGTAGCTATAGTTATAATTCCAAACACTTTGTTGCTTTTTGAGACACTTTGATTGTAGTTACATAGTCGTTTTTTTTCCCTTCTAGAGTGGGAAATTGAGCAAATGAAATGCAGAAATTCTTATTATTGAACTTTTTTTTAAAATGCTTTTTAAAGATAAGTAATTTTCAGTGGTCCTTTTTAATGATAAACTATGACGCTTGTGAAAAGCTTGAAAACCATTTTTTTTTTCTTCCTATTATGAAGCACTATTTGTAGAACCATTTAGCCCATCCAGGCTGCCCAGTTTTCTAAATACTTTAGTTAGTCCCAGGCCTGGCCTTATCTTCTATCTAGGAAAGCCTTATATCTATCCCACGCATGCTTACACTCCTTCACTGTATTAACCTCTACCACTTCTACTGGAAGACTATTCCATGCATCCACTACCCTCTCAGTAAAGTAATACTTTCATTAGCCCCTGGCCTTATCTTATATCTAGGATAGCCTTATACCTATCCCACGCACGCTTAAACTCCTTCACTGTATTAACCTCTACCACTTCTACTGGAAGACTATTCCATACATCCACTACCCTCTCAGTAATGTAATACTTTCATTAGTCCCTGGCCTTATCTTATATCTAGGATAGCCTTATACCTATCCCACGCATGCTTAAACTCCTTCACTGTATTAACCTCTACCACTTCTACTGGAAGACTATTCCATACATCCACTACCCTCTCAGTAAAGTAATACTTTCATTAGTCCCTGACCTTATCTTATATCTAGGATAGCCTTATACCTATCCCATGCATGCTTAAACTCCTACACTGTATTAACCTCTACCACTTCTACTGGAAGGCTATTCCATACATCCACTACCCTCTCAGTAAAGTAATACTTCCTGATATTACGTTTAAATCGTTGCCCCTCTAATTTAAGACTATGTCCTCTAGTTGTGGTAGGTTTTCTTTCCTCCGTTATGGTGTAGATTCCCTTTATGTATATAAATGTTTCTATCATATCCCCCCTGTTACGACTTATACACAAAATTCCACCTGTTACAGGCACTTTTGTCTTGGTCTGGATCAGGGAGCACAGAAAGCTGTCTGCTTCTCCTTCCAACGTGCCAGTAAATCCTATATGTTTGTTTTACACCGTTCTGTGCATTAATACAGCAGTTTGGCATTTCTCTGTGGCCTGCATGCTGCTAGGTGTTTGTCTCGGAGTTTGCCAGTTACATTGATTCCATCCTCCATGACGGAGTCTCATCTTATTGGCCAACGAGTCAGTATAAATTGCATTGGGCTGAATCATTTTGTGTGTGTTTTGCACCAGACTATACTCTGCTGTTCCTTCCATTGTTGCCTGGATAAGGACTCATTAGCCTGCTCACACGGTACTGAGGCTGCTCAGTGTGTATTCGGTAGATCCTGTAACACGAAATGCTGCCTGAAGGTCATGCCAGGACAGCAGAGCGTACAGAGGAGTTTGGTAGGGTAGCCATCTGGATTCAAGTGTCAGCTGGCACTGCAGTGGTTAAGGGGGGCTGATAGATTGGAGGTACAAATCACAGAGGCTCTGCATCTATTAAAAAAAAAAAACCCTAATCTTTTGAGCCTAGCTATGTACAGACACTGGGGCAATGTATATAAATGCATATTACAAATACAGTTATTTGGGACACTGTTTCTTTTTGAGACACTGAGTATAATGGATTGTAGCCAAATCGAACTTTCTTATTGTGATATTTTCTCCTTCTGACTCTGTTTTGCTGTAGTAACTTTTTTCTTTTTTTTATAATGTGGGTTTTTTTTCTTATGTTGTGAAAGCTTAATGCTAGCTCCTGATCTAACCAGAAACCTGGGTCCCCCCCCCCCCCCCCCCACCACCACCAATAACAGACCAGAGTTAGCCTGTGGCTATGTCAGCCTGGCTGTTTTGTGGTCAGTGAAGGTGAAGGGTGCTGAACATTTGGCAGGGTGTATGCTTTGTTCTGCTGGCCGGCATAGTTTTTAGGATTGACGTTTGGAAAAATCAAAGTGAATGCCTGGCTTCCAGAAGACACATTTTTCCAATTTTAAAGGGAAATTGAGGCACAGGAGAATTTGAAATCATTTTTATTCTCTGTTATTGGACTCCCTGGAAATGTAGTACAACAAGCAGCTGCTGCAGAACCTCTTGAGGGGGAAGTCTTGTCTCAGCCTTGGTGCATGAAGTACTTTCTCAAGCAAATCATTCGTCTTCATCATTAGTGAAGAAATATTTAACCATACAATAGATCATTGATTATCTGCCATAATTATGTATCAGCCAAGCCCCTTGTTTGCAGTAATTTGGTCTTTGAGATTAATACATTTTTTTTTTTCTGATTAATTCTGATTAAAAATGATTATCGCTGTAGGAAGAGTCCGTACAAGATTTTTTTTTTTTTAACATACTGATATATATATTTGTACAAACAGGGTAGGACTCCCCCGGCCCCCCCGCGCAACCCCCAGCAGTTTGTTGATCATCTATTGTTAGATCAGACACAAAAGTGTTTGGTTGTTTAGCAGTAAATTCAAAAAAGCAGTTCAAAACACGTTTAAATGATTTTATTACAATTAAGGATATATTTATTACAATAGTCTAAATTAATAGGGATAACGAGAATATTGGTGGTTAAGTCAGGTGGGGGCCGCACCTTGCTGTCGTATGGGCCACCCCCTGATCTAGGTGCCCAATTGTGGCCCTTCAACAGTTAGAGCATTACAATTACCTTAATTTGGGGGATTGTGGTTCATCAACAGCTGGAGGGCTGAAATTGGATAACTAGGGAGTAGCATGTTAAACAATGTTTCGAAACTTAGAATGTGCGGGCAGATGAGACCCATTCGGCCCATCTAGTCTGCCCAATTATCTGAATACTCTCATTAGTCCCTGGCCTTATCTTCTATCTAGGATAGCCTTATTTGCTTTTTATTTAGTCAGCCAGACTGCTCTGTGAAACGAGCTCTGCCTGTTTTTTGCAGGACTTGTTGCATGACCCATCGAGCTTCTCAGGTGTAGTTACCCACTGGCCTGTGCATATTACAGAAACGGGAGGCCATTGGAACACTGGTTGAAACACGCGCTTGGCAGGTCCTAGGTCAGGACCGTTCCAATCGGGATTGCTGGCAACTTATCAACCACCCTTTTTGGAGCTTGCAGTCTGTTTAAATCCTTTACATTCAAGGATGCTAAATTTACAGCAACCAATCGGGATGGTTCTATTCTGGGAAAGGTTATGTTCTAAGCAGAAAAAATAACTTTATTTTTTATTAAAACTAGTTTTTTATCCTTTTTTTTTTTTTTGCTGACTAATTTAAAGATCATAGTATGTCCACCATCCTGCTAAGCAGATTACTCTGCATGCTAAAGGGGTTAACAAGCTGGCCTTGTACTCCTAAGCTTAAGGAATCCACTTTGTCCCTGGAAGAATGCCACAGTTGTAGCTTCATTTTTTTTTTTCTTCCCAAGATGGTCTTTGTCCCTCCAGTCCTTATCTGTGACAATGGGGCAGCGCTAATTAAAAATGTAGGGTCAAGAGCGCCCGGACTCTTTTAACAAGATTCCGCGGTGCTGGGTTGCTAGGTGCGTGAGGCTGTGGTGGATGTCAGTCGGACTTTATACTGGTGTAATTCGAGCTATGCTCCTGTTCATGACATAACAATAAAAGTGATTGGTGTTTTTATTTTTTTATTTTTCTGATGAATGAAACGTGACTGCTGCCAATAAGGTGTAGATGCCAGACTTTTGTTGGGAATTGCCGTTATACATTGATCGTGCAAGTACTTGGCTCTATGCCCATGTGCACCTTTTATTTAATTTTTTATTTTTTTTATACACTAAGGTGTTGCTGTACTAACTCACTGTGGGATGCAATTTTTTAAAAGGATACCTGTGTAATAAAAAACAAAAAAAACAAAAACAAAAGGGGGGGGGGGGGTCTCCACTCTATGCCCATTGCCCCAGGAATTTTTAAAACAAGTCCCGGCCAATAAGGAGTTGATCCACTTTTTAACCTGATGGGTCACTTATTTTGGAGCTTAAGTGGTCAACCATTTGACGTCCCCAAAAACCTTCCTTTTTCTAAGGAAAAAAAAAATAGGAGGAGAGGGTGGAGGGGAAATATCTAGATCCGCATGTTGGCTAATTTTTCTGTTGGCTCCAAATCAAATACATATGTTCCTCTTTTACAGATGTAAACTACATGTCCTCAGATTCTCTGAAATTTGAAGCCAATAAATTAACTATATATCCCCTGTGGAGACAGTGGCTCTGGGTTATTTTTTTTTTTTCGTTTTTTTGAAGCCTAGTAGATGAATGCAAATGCTTTTGTTGTTCGTGTGATCAGATGGTTTCGTTTGAAATTTAAAAAAAAAAAAGGTTTTTATTTAAAGTAAAATTCCAGTAGGTTTTTGAAGATCCTCTTTCTGCCACTCTCCCCATTTTAATCAATAAGTGCTAGATTCTGTCAGCCACAAGACAAAATAATCACCCCCTATTCCTTGGAGACGCACAGGAACGATTGTTGTGTAGAGTATACCAGTCCTGTGATAAAGCTTCTCTGTCTGCGAAATCGACGTGCTCTGAATTGGACATGAGCTGGAAATCGTTTTACCTCTTCATAGACCTTGAGTATCTAATTTCGATTGTTCCGCTTGTTTAAAGTCCTGTAAACGATGTCTGGATACCCCTAGTCTCTTACCATTATTACGAGCAGTGTGTAGGGCAACCGGAAGGAAGCTACAGAATTCTTGTTGACCTTTTGAATGTTCATTGATTGTAACACAACCTTGGTTGACCATGAATGTTTTTGGTTTTTTTTTTTTAACTCTTGATAAAATATAGTCTGGTAACAGGCTGATGACATGGCAAAAATTTGATGAATGTCACTTTCAGTAGCTGGTTTGAGTATCTCTGCCAGGTTTTAGCACCCCTTATTTATTGGAATAATGCAACTACATTCCACAGTGCTGTGCAAACGGCATAGAAATCGAAGAGGCCATACGTTTGAGATAATGGGGGGGAGGGGTAAGCATGGTGCCTCTCAATGGAGATGATCATTTATAAGGAAATAAGTATACCTACACAAGATGTACAGTATCCATTCCAAGGCAAAGCTTTTCCCCCTTACAGTCACCAAGTTATGTTAAATTTCAGGATTTTTTTTTATCATTGACTGTGATTTTAACATTTTACTTGACATTGTGTCTTCAATTGCAAAAAAATGAATTTAAATAAGATAAATCTTATTTAATCAATGTTTTTTTCCCTTTTCCAGAAATTGTGGGTGGAAGGGCTATTTTACATTTTTGATGTTCCATGCTATAGCTAAATGTCATGTTTGTTGTTGTGTTATGTCCTTATTTGTTTTTTGTTGTTGCTGTAGCTAATGAGAATATCATCTTTTTCATTTCTAGGAAACCCCGGATAAACTCCCAGTTAGTCGCACAGCAAGTTGCACAGCAGTATGCCACCCCACCCCCACCAAAAAAGGAAAAGAAAGA
The DNA here is from genome assembly GCA_036172795.1 of Pelodytes ibericus. Lineage (NCBI taxonomy): Eukaryota > Metazoa > Chordata > Amphibia > Anura > Pelodytidae > Pelodytes > Pelodytes ibericus. Next base: position 77,827,242 of record CM069865.1, on the reverse strand, counting down.
AAAAATAGAAAAGCCAGAAAAGGAGAGGACCGACCGAGAGAAATGCGATAAAGAGAAACCAGAAAAGGACAAGCTGGATCGAGAGAAACTGGACCGGGACAAGTTAGATCGAGAGAAACTGGACAGAGAAAAGTTTGATCGGGAAAAGATTGATCGAGAGAAACTCGATCGGGAAAAGCTGGACAGGGAGAAATTAGACCAGGAAAGATTAGACCGGGAAAAACTAGATAGGGAAAAAGTGGACAAAGAGAGAGTGGACCGAGAGAAATTTGATAGAGAAAAACTAGACCGTGAGAAAGTAGAGAGGGATAAATCCATCAAAGAAAAACTAGAAAAAGAGAAGCCAGAAAAGGAACAGAAATTGGACAAGGAGCGACATGAAAAGGAAAAGCCAATGAGGGACAAAAGTTCAACTATTGTGAAAAAGACGGCCAATAAAAAGACCAGGTATGCCCATAAAGGATTGTGGTGGTAAAAAAAAATTGGGCAATGAGATCAATTTTTAGAAGCAGTACAGAGATGGTTTTTGAAAGTTTAAAGGACACTGATCGCAATTTTCCTAGCTCTGTGTTTTTGTCTAGAGCATTTAGAAGGGCAAATCCATTATTTTGTGAGTGGATAGGTGGTTGAGGTTTTTTCTTTTTTAATATGAAATATTCTTATTACGCAATACAATTTAGTAAATGGGACCGGTGGAGAACGACAAATCATGGTTTTCATCTCTGACATGTTCTATGTGTTGATGAAACAAGCTATAGGTGGATGTAAAGGGGCAGTTTCCTTTTTAAATCACTTGGGTAGTTTCATGAGCAGTAATAGCATTCTTTTGTCTGATGAAACGTTATGGAGGGTTTATCCTCATTTCAATTTTGCTGTATAATACGGTAAGCTGAACATACATTAATAGAGTATGTAACAAACTAGACATAACTAAACACAAGGTGAGGAGGACCACTGCCAAAATTGGCGTAGAATCATTGCATGCCAAATGTTCATGGTCCAAAGACATTGATGGTAAGCAAATGGCATACAAAGGGTTAAGAGAGGCTGGGCAAGAAGAGGCCATTATTGCTCCTTTCTGCAGATGTACCATGCTAGAGCTGCCCATCATCACCCTTTTGTTAATGTGTTTTATGCTTTTTTACATTTTATTTATATCCATTGTTGAGTTGCTAACATTGCAAATGATCATATTCACTTTATACACCACATACCCTCTCCACGGGAGCTTTCATAACCCCACATCAGGGACTGTGTTTGTACTTGGAAAGAGTGTATAAATACCATTATCATTTAAGTTGTCAGGGAGGCTTCAGGAATCGGGTTTACTGAAGGCTCCATGGAGAGGGACTTAGCTTAAAAACTAAATATAAGTTAGAGGGGGACATGTGAGGGAATAATCCCAGAGACGGCTGTTTTGTAAGATGAAATAATTTCCATGTTAATTACAGCCAACATGTTTGCCATTTTCAGGAAGGGTAAATAAAGAACAACTTAGTGGTTCAAAATATCCCCATTTTTTTCTCTTTGATCGTAAAGTTAAATTATTGGCATCCTTATAGGCTACCATGTTAGTCTCAACTGCAAGAGCTGGCTGTCCTGACTCTTTTATAAGCGAAACACAATATCAGGAGACGCGCGCACACACAGAGGAAGTAGCTTGTGCACAGGGCGCCTCGACACCCCCACCACCAAAATCAAAAAACAAGGCAGACGTCCAGCACTCTGTATTAAGGAAAATGTATTCAGTGGAAAACTGTTTCCACAGAATAAATTCTCCTCAACACTAAGTGCTGGCCATCTGCCTTTCTTTCTGACTCTTATCAGGTCTCCTTCATGACCCCAAACCTTCTAGTTGTTCAAGGCTCCTCTTTGGTGTTCCGCTTCTCTTGGGGACCAGACAGAAGTATTGAAAACGTGGCCTCCTGACAAGGACCAATGCTTTAAATCCTGCAAACCCGCATAAATAATAACACCCAGGGGATGAGGGAAAAAGGAATGATGATGTTGGGTTTTTTTTTTTGTTTTACATCTGAAACCTACAATAACTGCTTGATCTCTTTCAGACCAAAGCCAGACATACTGAGGGATCCACCAATGGAAGTCAACAGTATTCAGTCTGGAAATGCAACAAAGATCAGCAACTTTAATCACACTTCACGGTATGGAACTTGTTGGGTCTAGAAGGGGGGTTGGTTTTTGTTTTTCATCATCTGTGAAAGAGTGACATTGGCATTTTTTCCTCTGTTTCGTAAACTGCCGGTCTTCCTTTCATCTACATACACCTGGAATAACTCTCGTTATAATCCATTTGTAAGGTCTTCTAAAGATATATTTATAATTAAGATAATTTTAGTGGTCTGTCCCTTGTGCTTTTGCCTATAATGTCCTGCATTCATCTCCCCTTCTCTCCTAATTAGCTAGTCATTTGAGGCAGAGGAAGAAGTCATGGATTATTGTAATTTATGTTCTTAATGACAATCTTAATTTCAGGGTGTTAGATGTGTTTCCAAATGGCCAGAGCATATTAAAAATCAAGTCCTTTTACTAAATGCAAAGGAATATTGCTCCAAAAACAAGCTTACATGAACACTATGCTTTCTGTTTAGAATGTTTTTATGTAAACTTGGCAAGTAAAGTTGGGTACATAGATGATTTTTTATTTTCCCTGGCCAGTTAGTTTACTGTTTAAGTTGAAGAAGAGTATGCACAGCACTTGGTTCAAGCAGATGGGGGTCATGTATACACATGCCAATAGTACCAAATTCAGGCACAATTGGCGAGTGCCACTATTTTTAAAGCAGACTCACAACAAATGTTGTGGGTCTACGCCACCTCAGATGGTTACGTTCAATCTGTTTGTGCCGGTGCAGCCAATGTGTAAACATTTTTTTAAAAATCATGTGCTCACTCTCCGCCAGTTATTTCTCCAGCACTATAAAGTGTCAGAATTTATTTTAAACAGCCTAATCGCCATTATACATAAACAGCTATTTTTATTTGATAGTGCGGGAGTTATTATTCATGCACCCCAATATGTAGTGTATTTCGTTTCTAGAGTAGTCATTTTTCTTTATAGACTTTTTAAACCGTACCAGTATGTTTTGCTTGATTGGTTGAAATTTGAGATCTTTGATATCTAATTTTGTGTCACTACTATTATTATTATTATTAATTTACATTTTATCTTATTAGGCCCAGGCTGAAAAACGTTGACCGAAGCACTGCACAGCAGCTCGCGGTAACGGTGGGAAATGTGACCGTAATTATAACAGACTTTAAAGAAAAGACTCGTTCTTCTTCCACATCTTCATCCACAGTGGCATCCAGCACGGGCTCAGAACAACAGAATCAGAGCAGCTCTGGCTCAGAGAGCACAGACAAGGGATCTTCCCGTTCCTCAACCCCTAAGGGCGATATGTCTGTTGTGAATGACGAGTCTTTCTGATGGGGGGGAAAAAAATTAAAAAATTATTGCACAGAAATTTGGTGAAAACTCTGAAACCGGGTCAGGAATTTCCAGACACCCACTTGCCTGTGTTTGTTTGTATTCCTGCGGCTTTCCTTTTTTGTTTTCAAAATGTGGACTTTTTTCATCCTCTTGGACATACAAAAAAACAACAACCTTCTTCTTATGTTGCCAGTACAGTTTGTACTTGACATGGGCATCTGGCTACCAAGGAATTTCGTACCCTCGACAAAGACCCTTGCAAATTCCATTATTTTTTATGATTTTCCTAACAATCATTTATAATTGGATGTGCGCCTCAATCCACTTTTTATAAAAAAAAAATAATAATAATAATAATCTGCTGTGCACCGTTTTTCATGTGTTTTTATATTATTTTTTGTTAAGTTCAATTTTTTATTTATTGCATCCACAAACCCTCGTCAAATTCCTGCATATCCTTTTTCTTTCCCCTTATCGCATCCCTTTCTGTAGTACAGCATTCTTTCAATTTTTATACATCAATATATATATATATATATAAATATAAATATATATAAATGGTTATTTGAAAACCAATACATAGAAAAACACTGGTGCTTGATACACTGTGAAGCGTAAAAAAATATTGTGAACACAGATCGAAGACCAACTCTTAATCCATTTTCCAAAACCGAAGGCTGCTCAAGGTCAGGGTAGCAGTGAAGGGGTTAAGAAAGATTGCAGCAAAACTGTGAAACCTCTGAGAGGATGTCATCTGTTTCAGCTCCGTTAACTCTCCCTGTAATTTTCGTCCCGTCCCCCCCCCCCCAAAAAAAAAAATCTGGCTCGAATAATCACAAACGTGAATTCTCAAGACTGACTGGCCATTGTCGGATCTCCTCTTCGCGATACGATGCAGCTGTGGCATGTTCACTTGGCCGGATTACAATCAACGTCATTCACTATACACTTGGTTGCATTGCATGCTTGACCTTCACACTGCAAAGTGTTTGGAGCGTGCCATAACGAAGTTGAAAATCTATGTAATGTTCCACCGTTTCCCTAAAGCAAAGTACTTGGCTAGTTTTGGAGACTGTGTGTGTTTTTTTGATGTTCAAGTTTAGGCCCTTGCAGAGGAAAATGTCGGCTTTGTCATGATGGGTTTCATACAACATGTATCTTTGTTTCCATGTGATATACTAATTTGTTTTATTATTTTTTTTTTTGCCACTTAGTCTAAAACCACATTAAAAATGGTAAACTTTAAATTGAGGTTACTTATTGGTACACCACCAGCTTTGAAAAAGTCAATACCATTTGGTGGGGGCGGGAGAGAGAGGGGATAAAATATCTGCTATAGTAACTGCGCCTATACTTTCACATATTATGGTGCGTATTACTTTGATCATTCAAGGCAAAACTTTTTGTTTGCATATTGGAATAAATTTATTTGCATTCTGGCGATTGTTATTGCTTTCAGTCAAGTATATTTAAATAGGTTCTGATTAGCGAGGGTGAACGTTTTTCACTCTCCTAGTGGTGAAGACCTCACAAGCATTGTGAGACCCTAGTGCGTTAAAGTAAGCCATTACTGAATGGGGAACAGTCTTACTAAAAGATGGATAGCAGTAGATAGCTCTTCTACAAAACCTATTTATAAATTGTTTATTTATTTGGAGGAACGTTGGATAACTCTGCTATCTTGTACTATGTTCTTACAGCTCTGCTGCCAGTTTACCAAACGTCACCATTTTGGTAAATTAACCCTTGAATGACTATATATTTAAAATTGAACATATATGGACTATACACTTCTTTTTTTTTTTTTTTTTTTTTATTGCAATACTATTGCTTACTAATAATGTACTTGTACTATATTTAATTATTTTGATCCCAAGTAAGCAGCTTACAATCACAAAGATGTTGATTTTTCAAACCCCTATTTACAGCAAAGCATTCCTTCTTAAAAAAAAAAAAAAAAAAAGTTATAAGAGTTCAGCTGCCATGGGACCAATACCTGATGATGATTTAAAAAAAAAAAAAAATCTGTACTAGTTTTAAGTATTAGTATGGATATTTAACTTCCTGCCAGAACAACGCAACAGTGTACAGATTAATTATTTAAACAATAAATCATGCATTTATGGATGCTGAAATTTGAGTTTTTCTTCGCATTTCAAGCCAGGCTGGAGAATTTTAAATTACAATTTTGGTGACTTTAAAAATGCAATAATTGTACCTATCCTTATAAATGTAAAAGTGATCCATAGAGACTGCCTACACCAAAAGGAGTCTTAAATACTGAAGAGTTTAATGGTGCATTTATGATTGTGCATAGGTAGGTGTGTGGGGATTTATTTATTAGGCAACATACATTTGAGGGGCCATTCCAGCCACCAGTATTTTACTTTTTCTGATCTGGCAGAACACGTTGCATATAGAGTGCATTATTTTGGATTGCTCAAATATGTATGTTTTTTGCAGAACTGCGCATCAAAAATCACTCAACCTCTATGCTCTGTTTTGAAAACGGGACTGTATCACCTAAAACATTTTTACTGTGCATGCAGAGCATCAAAAATAATTATCTATACATTTTTATCAGAAAAATTGCAAGCAAATGCCTACATTTGGAGAAAATGGTGTTTTAACATGTCTGTGGAGTCTCCTGCTTCTGACCTCACCTGTGGCACGGTATGCAAATTACACAAGCAGTTAATTTGCATACCGTGCCCCAGGTGATGTCATAAGCAGGAGACATGACATACACATCTAAAACACATTTTTCTCTTAATTTAGGCATTTGCTTGCAAATTTGCAGATACAATGTATAGATTGTTTTAAAGAATTATTTATGCTCTACATTCACAGTAAAGGCAATGTTCAGGTGAACATTTTAAACATACAGGTCGATCCTAGAATGTGCACCCAGGTTTTCCCCCACTTGAAAAGAAAATAAAGTTCTTCATACCAACATATATTCGCTTATCACTGACAACATGAACTGACCATCTCAAGCATCTCTATGGATGATTGGGTAAATCAAGGTGCTAAGGATTCCATCTGTAGATATTTCTCTATGTAGCAGGATCGATCCTCAGGACAATTCCTGCAAAAGAGATGTATTGTACAGTGTACAACAAAAATGAATTTGATTTGATGCTTGTTTTTTTTAGAGCTAAAAATTGTCCTTTAACATCACCTTGAAGCAAGATGAATGATCTGTATCTCTCAGTGTATTACTGATACTGAGCACAATGAATTGGTATTTTTTTTTTTTTTGTATTTATTGTTGTGACTTCTGTACATAAAGAACTTACAATTTTACCTTGCCAATTCAATTTTTCTGTAATTGGACTTTCCAAAATGTGTATAATATTGGCTTTTCCCTATTTGGAACAACACCATAGCTTACAACGTAGCTAAGTATCACTGGAACAAAGCAGGTATATAGAGCACAGTGTAATGTTTTCCAGTCTCGTAAATTACCATCTATTACTGGATGTGGAATTGAAACCGGTCACACCACAAAAAGAGTATAGAATTCTGTGCTAGGACTTGTTTTCTTGTATCAATATAACTGTATACCCGCTTTGAACCAAAATATAAATTTGGTAATGTATTACCCTTGGACCTAGTCACCTGCCTTACCCAAAGAGACCTTAATCCTTTACTATATGTGTAGCGCGTATAATGGAGCCAGTTTAGATATATCCAAGAATATGTGAGAGTTGTCCATTTGTTTGATATTATGTACATTGCTCCGGAAGGTCTGTATTTGATAGGATCTATGGGGGTCTGTCATCTTGTGTATTTTCTGCTGAAAGATCTGCTCAATTTGAATTTTAGTTTAATTGTGATTTCAGATTACAGCGTTTATTTTGAATATTTGTTTTTCCCCTATTTGTTTCCCCTGCCACTCTCGTTACCCGCTTTAAAATTTGAAATAAAAAAAGATCTCTAAAGATACAAGTCAAGCCCAATATCTTTTACAATTTCTCTCTCTATTCCAGCCTTTTACATTACAGCATTATTGCCCCTTTAGAATTATTTTCAGTCGACTTTTCTAAGCTATTGTATCTTAAATTATTGAAGAAAAAAATAATAATTTCTGACTATATAGTAAAAAAAAAATATTGCTTGTATCTAACCGAACATGGTTTAACACTTAGCGGTAAGCAGCACCCAAGTTACAATGTCTGGCTTGCGTTCCAGTACCTAAAAGTGTTAACCTACATTTAGTGTATAACATTGGAGCTGAAGAGTTTTTAATGCACAAGCAGTTCTCTTCTTATGTATGATTGTAACCTGATTTTACTGTGTAAAAATGGTTACATTTAAGTCTTTAGGTTCTTGTTGGAGACTCCTATATAGAATGCTTGTTTATGTCCAGACATAATCTTATTCTTCGTGAACCTTTTTGTTAGTGTAATATATGAGCCCTTTTTATTTTCCCTTGAAAGATGGCTTGTATTATGCTTTATTTTTTTTTTTTACACAGCTTCTCCTGTAAAAGTCTTTAATGCTCAGTCTGTTTTAGGTTTATTTTTGTTGTTTTTTTCAAGGTTTTTTGTTCTTCCTTTTCATGCTAAAATGTTGGTGGTTTTTTTGTGAACTGGTCAGACATTCACAGGTCTTTAAATGTTTTTTGGAAAATTTTTATTGAACACTTGCTATTTTTGTCTAGCAAATTTAAAGATGTTAATATATTCCTTACCGGCATGTGTGCGGCTGTCATAGAAGGCCACTTTATCATTTTTCTTCTGCTTTAATTAGAAATGTCTATTTATGAAACCTGCTTGTAGTTTATTTTTTTTTTTCCACAAATAAAATAGTAAAATTAAAACGTTAATCTCCAGATTTTCATTCAAATGGTTTTCCATAAGTAAGGCTAATTATAGTCTGTATATAGGCGTCTGTCTGTGTATACATAAGAATTTTTTTTTTATTTTGTATAAATGTCAAACTATTGCCAAGTAGTATGTACCAAAGACAATATATATAGTAGTTACTGTGTGCTGCAGTGGTGTTTGATACCAGCATTGTACACCATTACATTAAAGTTTTTCCAACTGACCATAAACCGAGAAATTCTATTTAAAATGTCCTTTTCATAGATTTCCAGTTCCCATATAAAATTATTTATATAGAATATATAAAATTAATATTGGCTACACCAATACATAGAACATTATGACTACCTAATATTTTGTAGATCCATTTCTAACCCCAAAACAGCCCTGACCCGTCGAGGCATGGACTCCACTAGACCTTTGAAGGTGTGCTGTGGTATCTAAAGGTGTCCTGTAAGTTGCAAGGTGGGGTCTCCATGGATCGCATTTGTCTGTCCAGCACATCCCACAGATGCTCGATTGGATTGAGGTCTGGGAAATTTGGAGGCCGAGTCAACACCTTGAACTCGTTGTGTTCTTCAAACCATTCCTGAACCATATTTGCTTTGTTGCAGGACACATTATCCTGTTTAAAGATGACAATGCCATCAGGGAATACCGTTACCATGAAAGGGTGTTCATGGTCTGTAACAATGCTTAGGTAGGTGGTACATGTCAAAGTAACATCCACATGAATAGCAGGACCCAAGGTTTCCCAGCAGAACATTGCCCAAAGGATCACACTGCCTCCGCCGGCTTGCCACCTGTCAGTCCAAAGCATCACACAGCCTCTGCTGGCTTGCCACCTGTCAGTCCAAAGCATCACACGGCCTCCGCCGGCTTGCCACCTGTCAGTCAAAAGCATCACAGCCTCTGCTGGCTTGCCACCTGTCAGTCCAAAGCATCACACGGCCTCCGCCGCCTTGCCACCCGTCAGTCCAAAGCATCACACTGCCTCAGCCGGCTTGCCACCTATCAGGGTTCATAATGTTATGGCTGATCGGTGTTTAGAAAATATACTGCTTGTTAAAAGATTGATACAGTTCTGAGATGTCCTATATTCACCGGACTTAAAGGGACTGTATCACCTGAATATTGTTTGTACTGTGCGTGTAGAGCTTAAAATATGATCTATACATTGTATTAACAAAACTTTTGATTATGACATCACCTGTGGCACATTGTGCAAATTAACTTCTTTTCAGTGATAAATTAAATTTGCATACCATGCCACAAAGGAGGTCATAAGTAATAGACTCCACAGTCACATTTAAAACACATTTTTCTCCGACACAGATACAGCTGTGTGTGTGTGTGTGTATATATGTATGTATATATATGTATATACATTTGAGCATATTATGTATGTGTGTATATATATTTATATATATATATATATAGATATGACTGTGTGTGTATACATATGAAAATATTGTTATTCTCTTGTATAAATGTCAAACTGTGTTGCCATGCAGTAGTTTTATAAAATAAATATTTGTTCATGTGTACTGGTATGGTGTACAATCCCATATAATATTAAAATCATTTTCCAATTGACCATAAACAAGAAGAGTCTACTTAATAAAGACCGAATTGAGATGGAATCTCAAACTTTAGGCCAAAGTAGCTGAGTTGGAAAAATGCTCCAGTGCAACTGAATTGTCTTGATTCCCTCTTTATTGAATAGACTCTCAAGAGATTAGATTTCATCTTTCATTGTTCTTTTCATAGCTTTTTAGTTCCTGTACAACTAACATTATTAAACCCAAATCTACACACACCAAACAAGTTGAAAAGCCTGGAATGTACTTATGTCTTGTACAGCATGCATATGCTCTAAGGGGTCCATGTTTAAAATGGATTAAGAGGTGATCATTGACCAGATTTGCATATATCTACCCAGAATCCCTTGCACTGGTGGTAACACTGTAAATGTCTGATTTTGTTTGGTGTGTGTGTGTATAGATATGTTTGATAATGTCTCAGCTACCCACTGAGGTGGAGGGGTTGTACCCCATCATATTTTTAATGGTAGATAATATTTACTGTTAGCAATGCCTCAATAGATGAGGCCCGATTTGAATTTAATATTACCAGCATGGTGATCTAAAGGTTTTGAACGTAAAGCAGTTTATCTCCGCTGAGTACAAGTAGTTCACGTTGAGGCCAATGCTGGTAACTACATGATCTAAATCGGCAGGTACCAGATGTAATAATCTGTTCATTGTTTGGGAAACTTTATCGAAGACGTTGAGCAACTTAATTCTAAATGGTTTCATGGACAAAGAGCTACCAATAAAGATACATTTTATATACGTCTCACATTTAGTTCTTATTTCATTTTTTCATCTATCTTATTTAATAATGTTTATCCAAATGCTTCTTATTAGACCCCATTTAAAATTAAATGAGAACATTTTAATTTATTTACCTTTTGGTTTTATTCCAATCTATCATACGGCTTTTATCAATTCTCACAGATCGCTGGCGAAGGAACGATATTTAGGATGTTGGCTACGTCTAATTTTATTTGTTGCTGCAAGATTGTTACACACGATCTTATGTTTTACAATATACCGTCGTTTTTGTTACATGTTTCGAAAGCCTGTCACCTTATTGTGCTACATATTTTAATGTAACAATGAGACAAAATCTTCATTGTGTTCTGCCGACTTACGCATCCATCTCTCGTTGGCACACACTCCGAATCCCTGTCAAAATCTTTTATGCGCCGGCCAAAGCTAATTAATGCCGCCTCTCCACTTATTCAGCAGGGAAATTGTCCTTGTAACTAAGCTAAAGCTAAATTGCAAATATTATACCCAAATAACGGAGAAATGATGCACATCAAACTGCTATAGATCTAGAACCATTTCTGGCAATTTTGGATGTACCGATAATTACGTGAACTGGCTAGAATATAAGTTAGATTTACTGAATTAAAAGGGCAAGGGACTTTATTCATGAAAGACAATTGCAGGAAATTGAGATGGGAATTTTAACCTTAAGGTTAAATTAGCCAAGATGTAAAAAAAAATAAAAAAAATAATTCCAACTTGCCTACTTAGGCCTTTAATTGGACTGTATCATCTAAACATTGTTTTTACTGTGGATGTAGAGAATACACAAATAGTATAGAGTGTAAGTTTGAAAATGCATTTATTATTTGATGAACGATCTAAGATCGCAAACATGGCTCAAACACTGATGCTTTAATGCTTCGAGGTCGAGGCTTCAAGCAACACTGATATCTGGTGCCCAGGGCATTCGCTCCACCGAGTGATTCACGGGTGCCATATTGGAAGGCAGCATGCTCCTCCAATATGACTGCTGCCCTCTTGTGGGTTGAGCGTCGGAAGTGAAAAAAAATTCACTTCTGATGCTGTTGCTAGACTGCCCCTAGAGGCAGTGCAATGTAAAAAAAAAAAGGGTTAAAATCAAATTAAAACTAGAATAAATTAAGGGTTAGAGTTAAAAGGTCACTGTAGGAACCCCCCCCCCCCCCCACACTATTTTTTATTTTTGCCCTATAACTCACAAAAAACTGCAGAAAAACATGGAAACAAACATATTTCTAAACTTGAGACAAAATTTAGAAATTATTTAGACGGGGTCTTTTTTAATTATTGTATTTGTGTAAATTCTTTTTTAGGTCAAAGTTAGAAAAAGTGTTTGTTTTTTTAAATATTTTTTCATCATAATTTATGATTTATTTTTTTTATACTAAATTATAAGATATGATGAATATAATAGTATCTAACGAAATCACATCTTATGGTGATAAAAACAATATATCATTTATATGGGGATAGTATGTGAGAAAGAAGAAAATTACAGCTAAACACAAACACCCCAGAAATGTCAAAACAGCACATGTCACCAAGGGAAAGACAAGATCAAAAGGTCATGTCACTAATGGGTTAAAAGCACTGTCTGGTGCCCAAAATGCATCTTACATATATTAATGTGCTTTCAAAGTACTTTAAGATGCATGTTTTACCGTTTCATTGCTTAAAATATAAAATACTTGCAGCTAGATGAAATTACCGCAGTTTGCAAGAAGCCAGGACTGCCCACATTAGCTATGTAAAAGTAATTTCCTTTGTTTGTTTGCTTCAGGAACCAATGAGAATAATTTAATTCAAATGAATGGAATATCCTGTCTCTCCATTGATGTTATCAGAAAATGTGTTATACTTTTAAGAGATCCTACCGTGTACAAGAGTAAGGTCACTCAGAGTCCACATAATGTATTAAATTGGAAGAGCACAGGAAGTGACTAAATGAACCAAAACGTTATATCCTCAGTGTCTATATAATCAAGGGAGCTGCACCTGCAGTAAACATGCAGAGGAATCACTGGGGAGGGCTTGAGTTAAATATTAAAAATGTGATTTATTCAGAATGCCTACATCAAGTCACACAAGTGTAGAACTAACCGAACAGTAGAGAAACGTTCAGAAAAGCCGATGACAACAGCTTCCCCTGCGACATTTTTTGCATCTTATCAGGCAGATTCGGAAAAAACACAAACAATGAAAATGCTAGTTTTTATCAGTGCTGCTGCACCTACAGTAAACATGCAGAGTAATCACTGGCGAGGGGTTGAGTCAAATATTAAAAATGTGATTTATGCAGAATACCTGTATCAAATCACACTGGAAAAATAGCCTGTGGACTATACAAGCAATAATCTTGCGCCAAAGTGAGTTTGGGGACTAGACTGTCCCTTTAACTGTATTTTAGATGATCATATTACTAAGCTTCGAATAGACTGTAATTGTAGGTAAAAAAAAAAAAAAGAATGAAGGGTTTGGTGTGTGATGTGGAGGAGAAGCAAGAATTGCAGCTAAAATCTGAGAGAAGCCTATAAATCATTTTGGGGTAACGTGGGAGGAGTCAAGTGTTTTAAGAGCACCAGTTTCACTATAGGCAAAAAGTATGAAAAGCCCTTAAAGACCACTCAACTTTTTTTTTTCCAAATATAGAGTCACAAGTGAAAAAGTTAAGTTTCTACTCAGGTAGCTCTGATTTTCTAAGCCAAAATCGTGCTGCCCCAAATCCAGATCACATCGGTGGGAAATGAACACACTAATTTCGTGCTATTCCGGTAGCTATGATATGCCTCCGAATACGTCTACAATTTGGAAATCATAGGCGATCCCACAATATCTTCTGATGCTAAAATCAGTTAAAATGCACCAAAATTAAGTAGTAGCCTCAGTTCTCCCCTACACTTCAATGGAGAGGTCTTCAGCTTATTATGGGGTTATATAGGAAGGACCTTGGCTACCACAAATAAATAGAAATTCCTCCTTTTGACTATACTCAAACTTGAGGTATGCATAGAGATGTAGGCTATCCAACAGGCCAGCTATTGGAAGCACATCAAATGACCAACAATATAACTGGTTGTGAGAGGTCAAGGTCCTTTACGATGTAGGAGGAAGCCAAACTCTGTTGCACTTCTCTCCCTTTTCATATACAACAAATTCTCTGTTATCCAGAATGTTATCCAGAATATTTAAGAAACTATTTTACTTGAAAAATGTTTTTTTTTTAGAAAAAAACTGACGTATTTTCTACCACTTTTCATTAACAGATTAATTCTTTTGCTCTCATTAACTTCAAAGGATCCCATTAAAATATTCCCCCCCAAAAGAACACTCATTACACTATCATTTTAAGTAATTAAATCAAAATAAGTGGTTTTTCCAAATCTCTTTTAATGCTTTGTCTAATTAAATATGACCTAGACTATGAAATATAATCATTAACTATGTGAACTGTGTAATGTTGTATAGACTATTTAATAATTTATATGGAGCTTAATCAGCTGTGTAATGCTGTGCCATATTTTACCTTAGCTGGAAATGAATATTATTATATCTAATATTGGATATTCTAAAAATAGATGGTTTTGACACATAGAGGATTATTGTAAAGAAGCTCACATAAACCCCAAACGCTGTGAAAGTAATTTTCCCATTCTGAGGAGCAGTGATAAGCACCTGCACTGGTGTTACTACAAAGGTTACAGAATGAGCTCAAGGTCACATGGAGCTGGTAATTCGGTATCCGAGGTGTCCAGTGTGAAGGAACCCGTAGACATGTCTCTAAATGGCACAAATATTTTTTTTTTTCTGTAACATCACCGAGCTTGTACTGTATTGCAGCCTGAAGCATTCAGCCTGGGGCACAGTGTAGATTCGTGAAAGGTATTGTCAGAGCAAATATCTTCTGATACCTCTCACCGGACATCAGGGATTGACTATGTGTGATTATATCAACCAATGAAAAAATGTAAGCAACATCTAGGTTAGAAGTAGATATGGGTCCAATGAATACAAAACAATACTGCAGTGTACCAAATATGGAACTTCATCACTCAATCTGCTCCTCAGCAGACATTGAAGACTAAAAGTACTTTGTTCCTTTTTCTGACTTCTTGTTTATCAGGCATTATTTTTTCCCGAGAGCAGACATCAGTACTTTGCAAAATACAATTTCTGTTTCTCTAGAATGCCATAAACAACGTGTAGGTTGTTTCAAGTAGGCCCGTGTGCTTCAAGACTTTAACCTTAGAATTTCATACAGCTCCTGTCTTCCATGAAAATCCTTTGGCACATACATTTTCCACACAGGTGGGTGAGATGGGATTCAGTGCATCCAAAGTACTGGAAGACGAGTTAAGATAGTGGTTCGATCCCTGGAATCTCAACAAGGGTTTTACGCTGGACGAGATCACATAGAAGGTCATCGCCTTTAAGCAATGAGCTCTGGAGTATATCACAGATGCAAATTCTGAGATAGGTTGAATCTTCATTCCACATGTACTAGGATATAATAGTTCTATAACTTAGGTGTCATCCTAGCTGGTAGACATAGGCTTTTGCAGCTGCTCCACTTGCTGGGAAGTGCTACATGTAGTTACCGCCTATCACAGGTGGCCCCAGTTCTGGTTGCTACATGCACATTCTACCGCAGTCTTCGCAACATCACCACAGGGCAACAAAGTAGACTTTGATGCACACATCAAACACTATGGGTTGAATGTCCTGCCAGTCGCTGTGGCTCAGTCTGGTAATAAGACTTTATAGTCTATCCTACATTCTAGATAAATGTATTTCTTAGCATTAATTATCCTGCAGCCTTTTTTTTTTTGCTTGGATATTGCCATGTGGAGAAACAAAAAGGATTTATTGTTCCAGGATATAATCCATGTTCATATTACTGTCCAAACAATTTTGTTCACAAGCTTGCTATTTAGTGCAGGTACTTACAAAAATAAAATAGAACTGTGGCAGGCACAAAAAAAAACTGGAATAATACAGTCCACTGTAACGTTACATCCAAAAGCACTTATCCAATCACTTTTGCATATAAAAGACAGATACATGCTGTATTGCCCAAGACACTGTTTTTTTCACTTACTCCTTCCCAGGATGCGCTGGCAAGGAGGAGCAATATAACCTGACCTAATTGGTTGAGGCTGCATAACTTTTCAATTTTAAATGCGTAGTGCAAAGGTTAGGCAGCCATCCTCCACAAATAAGGCTCTGTATGGCATCAATAGCTTTTACAAAGGCCCGATAACAGGTATACTCACATGAGTGGAGAGTCACTCACTCTCTACACCTTCACCTGCCTTTGTCTCCCCTCTGGTTGTGGGAACTTTTTTTGATTCGAAGGTAGTGAGGGGAAGAAAAAAGGCCAATGGATACTGGGTAAAAAATTAATTTTGCTCCAACCATGGCTCTGTCTGACTCTATATTCAATTGTCTTGTCTGTTAATCTCTTTACCTAATCTGTCAGCATGTCTTCTCTGTATATCTGTGTCCATCTCTGATGACAACGGGTGGGCTGGTCAAGTTGCACCATAGGTTGTTAAACATTGTCCCTTTGGCGAACAGTTGCCAGCCCTACTGCATACAGTTGGCATTGAAAGCTAAGCTTGCTAGGAATGGAACCTGCAACCCTCTATACTGAACAGCTGGTGCATTACAAACTGTGTGCCATCTTACCGGCAAAATATTCTCGGTAACCTTTTTATTTTCCATTATGCTGGGTCTCTGTATACATAGTTAGCATCTCCCTTCAGTGGAATCTGACACAATCCAACTATAGAAATGAGTGAGACTGCCTCCTCCATATGCAAATAATACTGATATGCAAAAACCGTTATGCTCAGACTCCTTACACCAACCGCAGGTGATAATTAACATGAACAAATAGCAAAAGTCAGCACTCCAGCTTCTTTGCAAAAACAAAAAAGGTGGTTTATTATTAAGGAGAAGGAGAAAACAAACGCCTGCACTCCAGATATCCGGTATAAAATATATCAAAATTTATTAGTAGAATACTGATCCAAGAATAATAAAACTTTAAAAAAAACACAGGTAACAAAACAACAACACAGAGAAGGGCAAATTTTGTTACCTGTGTTGTTTTACAGTTTTATTATTCTTGGATCAGTATCCGACTAATAATTTTGATATATTTTATACTGGATATCTAGAGTGCAGGCGTTTGTTCTCTCCTTCTCCTTCATGCTCCATTGCTGCCGCTACAGCTAAAAGACGAAGCACCCACAATCCGACATCCACGGGGAGATTTCTAAACACCTACCAGTGGAGCCGGCTTACCTCTTGGAGTATTTTTTGCTCCTTTGGTTTATTATTATTCAAAAGGTATAAATAAAATTTCACAAACGTGGGGGCAGAGGGAAACACTATGTAAAAAGTATAAATATAATTGCAAGACATATAGGAGCAGAGGGAAACACTTTTGGATTTTTAGCAACGCTTAATTATAAATGTTTCACTCTTCCCCGTTTGTTCCAATTTTACTCATACTTTTTGCATAGTGTTTCCCTCTGCCCCCACTTTTGTGAAATTTTATTCATACCCTTTGCATAATTCATCCCATTTTTCACAAAGAACTATTTCTTCAGAGAAAAGGGTAAGCAATATGTTTTTTTTTTAAATTTAGTTAGACTTTAATGGGCAAGATAGGCAAGTTATAGTGTATATATAATATATAAACATATATAAGACATGTAATTTCTAGGCTCACATCTTTATCATTCCGCTATCATCATTATCATGGTAATGGACCCTAGTTGTGTTGACAAAACCTTCCCACGTACCTTGTAGTTTGTTTCATTCAGACACAAAATGCTTAATTCCAGATGTATTATGTATATCTTTATACCTGTGCCTCAGTTTCTTTGTTGAAGAGCCTTTTTACATCTTTATTACAAGACACTTAGAAATTCACTGTAGGCCTTTGCCAAGTTAATGCAATAGTTTGTCACCATAACAACATTGTTGGTAGTGTTCTATGTTAAAAAAGAAGCAAGTATGCACAAGGAAGGTATGGTATCTGAAGAAACATAAACAAGCCAGTAAGTACTATGCAGAACTCATTATACAGTTTTGCATACCTAGCTGTGAAATAGATATTTAAAGATGGAATACTCTACTCTAGCAATAAACATAGCTTTTCAAGTATGGATCTCAAGTTAAACAGTGAACCCCATACCCCAGTCTGCTAAGTGTACCATGGTGAATTTTGCTATCAATTCTCACTGTGTATGCTTGTGGGTAGCTCAAGTAGATTGCTCCAACTGGAAATGAAATAATTGATTGGGTTCTTCCCAAGTAATAAGATTAGCTACATATCTAATTGAGAGCATATGGAAAATCTATAACGGAAAGATCTTGTTTAACCCCTACAATGGTCATTATGTGCATTTTGTACCAGAGTTACACCGCTAAACTATAGTATTTAGATGTGAAAGGTTGAACATGCCGAAGAAAAAAAACAGATGTTACCTTAGTGTTTGTGTGTGTCTTTATTTTCTGCTAACCTCCAAGCGTGCCGTGTTGGAATGCGATAGAACTGGGCTATAATCCATCCATGTCTGATCTCTTGTAGACTTGCCAAGAATGAAGCAAGCGAAAAGCACTTACGTTTTGGAAAGTAACACATGGCAGTCATTGACAGGGCTGAGAACATGGGAATATCTATACTATGTGAAATAAGGATACAATTTTTTTTTCCCTTTATAGGGACTAGAGAAAAACAGAATAATTCATTTACTGGTCCTTGGATTTGTCTGGTAATAATTTGTGGCTCTTTTTTCCTGGCATACTGATGGATGATAGCCATTTAATAGCAGAAATTAGCCCTCCTATGGTGATTTATTTCTTTGAAAGGTCTATGGATTCCTGAATTATTAGATAATGCCCCCAGCTTGTGGATGAGAAGTAATGAATATCATGGTGATTAGATTGGGCAATATATATATATACATATATATATATATCGGGATATATATATATATATATATATATATATATATATATATATATATATATATATATAACTTTCAGGACCCGAGTCACAGAGGTGTTTATTCAATTCACTTCATTTTTGAGGCTGTATTTATGGAGCATTCAGCAACTGTACTGCTAAGATTCTCTCTACGACAGCAAGCTTCGACTTGTGTCCAACTTTCGGCCTTTTAAGGCAATTTATCGATGACTGTCATGCTTTTATGAATTTTGAGACTTTTCACACATTTAATCGTTTTGCCGTTTTTGTGACCGATTCACCTGCAAATTCAGCACCAACTAATTAGCGGCTTTGGAACCCTGATAGTTGCCTCATGTTGCCTTCAAAACTCACATGTTGGAGTGATAATTGTCTCAAGTTATAGCTGATGCATATATACCGCTATCCTCCTTCCTATCTATTCTTAGCACTGCAAATCGACCTGTTATATTCCACCTGCCCTCTCGATTTTTTTTAACAAATCACTCGTTGCTCAATCAACAAAACAGTAGCGTGGTAGCTAAGCCTCCTTGGTAATTATGACAAACCAGCTCAGTTATAGGACCTGCTTCATGGGTATTAAAAATAATGCTGCCTGAGGTTTCCATGCACTGACATTACAGCATGACGGTTACAGCTTTACAGAGTTCTAACTTAGTGGTACTATTTTTACTGCATTGAAACTTAGATTTGTACTTTGAATTCTATATAGATAAAAATTAGCTAAAGTAAGTGATAGTTTGATTAGTTGACAGCTTCAAGACAGAACAGGTTCCCACATGATCACAGGTAAAGCAAGGTGTGCTACTAAAATGCTCACCTGTTTACCTTAGATACTGAGAAAGAGGACAAAAGCTTCAATAATATTTATAGTAAATAATTTTGCACAAACTACATCGTAATGTTTACATGTTAATATTTTAGACTTTTGTATTGTTCAATATTTTTTCTGTAAATTAAATATGATGAATATATGTACATTAATCTATATACTGTTTCTTTTATTTAAAAACTTCAGCTCTCATATCCGGAAAAGGTGCTGTTGGAACAGCTGGATCCAGGAAAGTAACTCAAACAAGATGTTTCACAATTTGCTTGTCACTTTGACACTCGAAGGGTTAAAATCCATTCCTTCTTTGAAGATTTATTCATGAAACTAATAAAAACGAGTATTGGTTTTAGAGCTATTATCCCATGCTGCTGTGAAAAATATTACATTTCAAGGAAACAACAGGAAAATGGAAAGAGAGCAACAAATTCGATTTGCTATTGAAGTAGCTGCCATAATAATTGTCAGAGTTTGTAATTTAAGACATTGGTTGTGCGAGCCAGAGAGAGGTTTTGATGTAGCGACTGTCCTGTCTAAATTGGCACAAATGACCCCAACGGAGTATTAACCACTATTTGCTACTATAATCTTTAAAGGGACTGTCTTGTTCACAAAATGCATCTTCCACATGTTTTACATTGCTTAAAATCTAAAATACTTACAGCTAGATCAAATTGTAAAATTACAGCAGTTTGCAAGAAACCAGGACTGCCCACACTAGCTGAGTAAAAGTCAATTTCCGTTTTGTTTTGTTTCTGCAGGAACCAATGAGAATAATGCCATTGAAATAAATGGAATTTCCTGCCTCTCTGCTGATGTCATCAGGCAAAGTGTGTTGCATTGTTAAGCGATCCTACTGTGTACAAGAGCAAGTTTATCACAGTCCACACAATGTATTCTATTCCAGGAGCAAAGGATGTGACTAAATGAAACAAAACATTATTTCCTCAGTGTCTATATAATCAGTCATCAATGGGGGAGGGCTTGAGTAAAATATTAAAAATGTGATTTATGCAGAATGCCTGTATAAAATCACACTGGGGAAAACGTCTGTGCACTATACAAGCAGTAATCTTCATCTTGCACCAAAGGGAGTTTGGGGACTAGACTATCTCCCTAAGCAACACAACACCTTTATTTTGGTAAAACACATCTTCTTCTTCATAGTAATATACATCAGTCAGTACCAGATCACACCTTTAACAAAGGATGCTTATGTAAAATGAATACTACTAAGCTACACCTAGTCATTCTACTCTGCTTTCTGTATTACAAAAGTATCTCTGAGTAACAGGAAACATGAGATTTCTACAAGGTAATCTCCATGAAACATTCACAACATTTGGTCCACAAAAAAAATACATTTATGAAGCAGAGAATTAAAAGTTAATTTGGCCTTTTGAAAAACCACAATATGATTTTTAAGGTTTATGGTGCTTTTTTCCAATTGTACGTCTCACAGATGATCAGATGGAGGCCTGAGAGAAAGCTACTATGCAGTCTTCTCTCATTCCTCCTGTAGTGAGGAATACCCATTTACTTTCAACCTTAAAAATTCCATCTTCAATTTGATTATGCCAGAAAATAAAAATCACAATACTGCATGTTTAATCCAGAGTAAATATATTGTTTGTAAATGTATCTTTGTAAGTAAAATACTATGTTCTCATTATAATTGACTTCATTAGTTACGTAAATATCCATCTACAGGTTTTAAACACCCTATGATTTCTTGGAATTCCCATGTGACTGGACCCACTCCTAAACTCTTTTGTTAAAACCAAATGTCCATTTTTGACCACTTAAAATGTTTAATTCTGTTTATGTTTTGTAGGAGTACTACTCTATTCAGTAGATGTCATCTTTAGCTAAATGTAAAACCGGATTGAAAAAGTATTTTTTATGTGGAAAAA
Source organism: Pelodytes ibericus (assembly GCA_036172795.1). Lineage (NCBI taxonomy): Eukaryota > Metazoa > Chordata > Amphibia > Anura > Pelodytidae > Pelodytes > Pelodytes ibericus. The sequence goes on along the minus strand of CM069865.1, from coordinate 77,805,840 downwards.
AAGTCAGTTTGGTGCCCTCTTGTGGAACATAAGTATTTCAGATATGTTATAATTTTAAATACAGTGAAATATGGATATTAAATGCAATAAAATTAGTTATTAAGTAAACATACTTAATTAGTTTCAAAGGCAATACGTGTACATTTATAATTATGATATTGCATTTGGATGTAATTATGATCTACTACTTCTATAAACCACACATTTTGATTGCAGAGTAGGAATTAGTTCACTTAATTTGCACCATAATTCACATTTTTCTTTAATATTTCTTCTGATCTTGCAAGAATAATGAACAGTCTTCCTTTTCTGTAAGCAAATTTAGATCTTTTAGGTTACCATGAAGTTTTAGATAATTAAATACCATCTTACAGAGCATTGCGCTCTGTATATAGCCAATAGCAGGAGAGGAGATGAATATCTTCTATTCATCTGGAGGTGTGTTTGGCATCACATGCAGCGCACTAATCAGCAGTTCCAGGTCACAGAGCAGTAGCTCCACAACATGGCAACCTGGAAGTCTCTGTTTGGCTTCCAAATTAAATGTGAATTGCTTCTCTGAATGTTATCCATAGGAGCATTGCTCCAAAGCAATTTTAAACAGGCAGTAGTTTTCTGACTGATTAAAATACCATCTGGGGAGTTTGCTACCTCTTTAAGGAATGTCCTCTTATTTTAACATATCTTACCATACTGGAACACATCCATTAACCCTTTAATGACCAACCATGCTTTTCTCCTTAAGGACTAAATACATCAAGTTTTTTGTTGTGTTCCCAGCCCTAGTAAAAGAGTGATCGGGAGCAAGGGACACAAAGGCCGAGTCTTTATAGACCAAAAGGGTCCCTGCTGAAACATTGCGAGACCCCGCCATGTCACTTGTGATGTGCAGAGTCATTCTTAAACCCGGAAGTTCGGGCACTTTGAACGTTCAATGCCGTTCTCATGATCGTTTGAACCATATGTTGTTCCATATGTGCCAAGTCACTAACAAGATACTATAATATTGTATCCTAAATAATGTAAATAGATACTTGATTGCATTCATTTGTAATTTCTTTGTTGTTTTCTGACTTATAAGACATTTAAAACTAACATGATAATATTAAGACGAGGAGGAATGATTCTTGCTAGTCCCCTCAAGAATCCCTTTATGACTATTTTTGGGGGGTCTGGGGAGTTAAATATTCTCCTCCCTGATTTATATATCAGCAGGACATAAACTAAACTTTTCTTTGGGAAAAGTGAAACTATAGACTGTGTATAGAATGTGACAGTATAAATAATCAGTGTAATAATATAATTTCTTTGATTTGCATTTCAAGTTGCAATTTAACATGTTATAAGTACAATAATTGATTGTACATAATGACCTCTAGTGGCTGATAAATGAATTGTGATCATGTACAATATCGGGTCTACTCAGCTAACTCTGATTTTTACGATGAGATTGTGCCCAAATCAGACAACTTTGGTGAACCGAACGGACCATTAATCCGGGGCTACTCACGGATTGCCAAAGTGATCCCGAATTGGCCGTTGTGGCTCTATTCTCCCCGTGGATTTCTTGGTCTTTGGCGTCTTTCTGGAGGACTTTGGCTATAGTGGAAATAGCCAAACTCCTCCCATAGAAGTCAATGGTAGATCTTCAGCTATTACAAAAAAATAGCTAAAATCCTCCCGAAACAGGCCGAACTTAAAAAAAAAAAATAATATTAAAAATAAGAATTAATTGTAAATATTGAAAATCTAAATCAAAATGATTTAAAATTAAGTAAATTAACATTACAATTTTTGTTTTAAAAACTATAAAAATGCTTATATCTATAATTTTTTATTTTACATAGTTTTTATCTTATTCTTGCTAACTTAACCACAGCTGATGAATTGAAATGCCACACAGGGACTATGAAGACCCTGATAACATTTCTGCCATCGTGTTGCTGACTCCTGATCACCCAAAAAAATTTTGTTTTGGTGTTTCTGTTGTTAAGGAATGAATATAAATTGTTTCATGAAAGTATATTAATAAAGTACCTTATGGAGTCCTTTTTGCTTATTTAGCACTCTCAGGGGGTTGACATATTGTTAAGACTCGTTGGTCAGATGTAGGAAGATTGGATGTAGGAAGGTTCATACCTTTGTCATAGAACTCTTTCCCATGGACAACAATAATTTAAATTCTATAAGTGAAGGAATTTACATGATCATTTTTTGTGAATAGTTATGGAACACTGAAGTGACCACAAGGTGGCAGATTTTTTCCTTCTTAGTCTAATAGAATGAATTCTCTACACAGCACATAGCTATGAATATTTATGATAGTTACAGAGCAGAAAATAATGAATATTCACGGCCAGTATCAGTTAAAGGGAGAGGATGCTGCTTTATGCATAGTCACATTTTTAGAAATAGATTGGGTAGGGTACTTTAGCTGTATTTCACATAGTTGATTTTGAGTGCATACAGTTGAGTGTAGAACATTCCACGTCAACATCTTCATCGGGGTCATTCATAACGGAAGGAACTGTACATAACGGTGAATAGAATTCCCAAACATTGCCACCCTTTGCTCATGTGCCTATGAACAGCTTATTTATATGTATTCTATTATTTTATGCAGCAATATATAAATTAAATATATATTTTTACTAAGTGCAGTTCACAACCTGTTTATCTATTCCCAAGTTAAGGCCATAGTAGCCGAGTTGTAATCATTTTTAAGAACTGTTGATATTGAGGATGTTTGTAGTCAGCAATTCTGGCCATAACTTGGGATTTCTATTCACAATTCCATGCAATTCCCTCTTTCATGAATGAAGCCCTATCTGTTGCATATGCTTCTACTACAGATGGCATGCACATGTATTTGTATGTTTGAGTTACAATAGATAGAAGAAGAGGTGGCTGTCACCAGTTGCTCTGCCAGTTGCCTTAGATAGTTTCCTCTTCACCTGTCACTATATGTCAGAATACCTGAAATATAACAGTGGAACAGTGCTATTGGTACAATATCATTAATCATCTGTGCTATTCCATTTACCTGTCTATCTAAATGTATGTATACACATTGATGCATTTATACCTGTAGAGACACATCTATGTACCAGTGTTACCAAAGATTGACAGTTCTACTGATGGACAGACATTGATATGCACTACAATTTTGGTGTACAACTCCCATGGTCCTTAGCTGCTTGCAACATTCACATGTTAATTCCTGCAATGTTCTTCTTTCCCATCCTCTCTCCAGAGAACATGCTCTGCACAGCTACGGTTCTCTATACATATCCTTGCAGCTTCTCCAAGTGTGACAGCCATTTGCAACATTCCCTATAAGTGTACATTCCTAGATATTCTTTACACAGATAGTACATCTTACATTAACTACAGATTTGAGTTCAGTGCGCTATAACATGCTGCCTATTGTGTATAAGTATTTTAAATGCACTTACCTTTTCTTCACCACCTCCTCGGACCTGTTATTCCCAGCAACTGCGATAACATCATCCACAATATGCTGCGATTTTTCCTCCTCTGGCTTGTCCTCTTTGCTGTTGCCCCTATCACATGATGGCTGGTAATCCTGCTCTCAAATGGTGGTCTGGAAATGTACTTATTATTTAACACGGACCTGCCTTCCCATGTTCTGACCTTGGCTTCCATTCTGACCATTCTTCTGCTTGTTCCACCTGGTGTAGGATTACTTGAGGTCCAGGATGGATCATCTATAAGACCTACAGCTACCTTGCAGCCTGTAGCTCAACTGATGGATAAAGGTATTTGGAGTGTGAAGACGTCCTTCCTGGTTCTTAGAGGTTTTCCCAATACTTGTGTGATCCTATCTCTGCTCCAGGGTTCTGGTTCTGCACACCGTAACAATGTCACAATGGTGCTTCATGAAATTACATTTAAGGACAAAGCAGGTAAGTTTGTTATAATGGGCGAGTGTGTATTTTTTGGTCATCCAGCACCCATTGTTTTTGGCAAGTGATTCCATCTTCGCATTTTGTGTATACATGTAAAGCTCTGACCACACTTCGGGATTAGCACCCCTTTCCATCACAGGTGCTCCATAAATGGTACCCAGATAAACCTATAGATTGTAGGAGTGTCTCTGTATATATAAAATAGTAAGACCATAGTAATATAATTGAAGCGATTAATCTCCATATAAGCAAAGTTATCAAGCGTTAAGACCCACCAATATTTGAGTACTTTGGTATAATGGTGGGCTAAATATAATATGGCCATAGAATGTGAATAAATCTCCAATTTTATCATTTTAGGAAGTTGTTTTCAAGTAGCCTTAACGAAAACTATAGTTTTAAGACATTGTAACCTATTTAATAGATGGGTGAAAGTGCTGATATGTGTGTTTTATATAACTTCTTGCTCCAGCAGCATCCATTGTAGTAAATTCTTGTTTAGGTGAGTGCTTTCATCTTTGGATTTTGCGTGTGTACGTTTATATAAAATCTATTAGTGTGACTGTCCTTGATTGATAGCAGTTGAATAAGTTGAATTCATTTTATTCTAGAGTATTTACTAAAACACCTTGAATCTTTAATGTGTTACGTATACATAGCTAAAGATGGCGTGCTTTAGTTTATTCCAATGGAATAACTATCTATGGTACATCTGACGATGTTTACACATTTCTATTCTCTCAATGATTTGTTTCCATGGTTGATTTGAAAAAAATACCTATGCAGTATGTAATTTTAATGCATCACAAAAACAAGAGAATGGAATGTTCATGGACATGTGTTGTATTGCTACCCACAAGTATCATTATAATATATTTAATAATTCCCATTATTTCTATGCTGTAAGTGGCAAGATTTTAAATTTTAAAAATCTAGTCAATAAAGATTTGCAGAATCATAAAAATTACAATACCTCACCACAAATGAAGTAAGCGATACCTATTTCTAAAATATGTCCTCCATGTTAATATTTCGTATAAAAATCCGACCTCATGTTTCGCGCTCTGGTAGCACTTAATCATAGGTCAATGCTATGATTAAGCACTACCAGAGCACAAAACACGTAAGATGGCCAGCCTCATTTTATCTGTCTGTTCACCCCGCACATTGTCGATTCACTGTGGATTCTATTTGATTAAATAAACCTAAAGTTTTTGTATAAAGAACATGAAGCCCCCATCTTCCGGCAAGTGCCATAAGCATTTCTTTTTAACGCTTTAAACACCAATAAAACCATGAGTTCCTGTTGCACGACTAAGAAATTGGGGAGCGGTGTCCCATTTTACTCTTAATAGTTAAATGATCCTCACTTGACACAGAGAAAAATATTCAACATAGAAGCAAAATTAAACCTTTCTACAGTTACCTGGTCCTGATGCCTCATCTGCTGCTGCAGGACAGGTTACCACATCCCCACGAACTGGGAGGAAGGTGGACAATTGGTATCACAGGCATCGCCAGAATTCAATGCCTCTCTACAGTTACCTAGTCATGATGCCTCATCTGCTGCTGTAGGACAGGTCATCACGTCCCCACGAACCGGGAGGAAGGTGGACTGTTGGTATTGCAGGCATCGCCAGCATTAAATGTCTCTCTACAGTTATCTGGTCATGATGCCTCATCTGCTGCTGTAAGACAGGTCACCATGTCCACACGAACAAGGAGGAAGGTGGGCCATTGGTATCACAGGCATCGCCAGAATTCAATGCCTCTCTACAGTTACCTGGTCCTGATGACTCATCTTCTGCTGTAGGACAGGTCACCACATCCGAACGAACCAGGAGGAAAGCGGACCATTGGTATCACAAGCATCGCCAGCATTCAATGCCTCGCTACAGTTACCTGATCCTGATGCCTCATCTGCTGCTTTTGGACAGGTCACCACATCCCCACGAACCGGAAGGTGGACCATTGCTATTGCAGGCATCGCCAGCATTCGATGCCTCTCTACAGTTACATGTTCATGATGCCTCAACTGCTGCTGTAGGACAGGTAACCACATTCCCATGATCCACTTCTGCTGCGGTCTAAACAGTGGACATTTCCCCAGGGCATGCTGCTGCCACTCCTGATGTGCAACGTGGCAGTGATGATGTTCCCTCGCCATACAGATGGCAGGTACTGAACAATGAGAATTACCAGAGGTGTGTCCTGTATCGTACAGACTTACAGAACAGAATAGGCAGATGGTGTACACACATGGCCATCATATCAGACACCATGGCCACCAGAGCATCATTGCCTTCTTCCACCCCTCCTGCGGTTCTCTTCAAAATGTATATATTGCTGTTGCATTACTCTGTATCTCATTTGTAGTGACTGTAACCCATGTCTCACTGAAATTGAGGTTTATTTTGCATGATGTGAGTTGAAGTGCCATGACAGTTAGAATAATGCAGAGGTGTACTATTTAGATTGACTATGTGTGATTGGAAGTATAAAGATATGCATGTGATTTGTGTTTGATGTTAAACATATGTTTGGGTCAAATGCATGATGGTATGTGTGGGGATGTTGTGGCCTTCTGAGTATTTCAACAAAACAGCATGTGTGTTTGAGAGTCAATGGGACAATATCACCTGAACATTGATCATAGTGTGACTATAGATACGTATAACTGATCTATACACAGTGTAATCAGAACTGAATGTAAAAGCAAATATCAGAGAAATATATGCATTGAAAGTCATCTGTGGAGTCACCTGTTCATGACATTACTCATGGCTAACCTGTTGATATGCATATTAAGGAACATGTTATGTAATGAACAGGTGACTTCACATAATTCAATACATATATTTCTCTGATATTCTGATTACACTATGTATAGATCAGTTTTTACTATGTATATTCACACTATGAACAATGTTTAGATGATACTGTCTCTTTAGTATTAATCCAGCAATGATAGGTGTTAGTTTGTTATTAATAGTTAAATTAGCGCATATTTTGTGTAACTTTTAAATCTGCATTAACCTTTTATAATGCCGATCGGCTCAGTTAAGCCTTGCTTTACATGGCGGTAATTTAAGGGGAAACATCTCCCATTAACGGATCCGTTAAAGATTACCGCACCTCATAGTATCACTCATACTGCGGAAATTAACATGTGTTTCCAGGGTAATTAGTGGGTGCGGTAAAATCACTGTGTGTATCCAGAAGCTTTAATTATTCACTGGTGCGATAATGATCCATTTTTTAATCATAGGGGTTTTTTTTTAACTTGTGCAGTAATTTTGAACAAGCGCGATAATATTTGAATGTTTAGTTTGATTTCCATACAAGTTAACCTTGTTAGCGGCATCCATAGAATACAAAATGCCAGGTAACAGCAATTTTCCACTCAATGTGGGCCACTGTCTTGTCTTCTGGCAAGCAAATGTACTTCTGAGCTGAAAGAGTGAGGTAGTCAGGAGGAAGTCGTTTGGAGACCAATGCTGTCATTTGCAGACTTTCTGCAGCTTCACAGTTGGTCAAACATAGTACTTATCATAGAAGAGAAGTGCATTAATAAAAAAAAAAAATTTACAATTTAAAAAGCATTTTATTTATCTTAAAGTTGGCATTCATATATATTATAACTTTACTCCCACTGTAGGAAAATAAAAACATATGGAATCTCACCCACCTCTACATCATGTCATGGGCTGCAGAACGTAACAATGTTACATGATAAAATTTCACCATATATGCCTGTAACATTTAAACATGAAATTAAATTATCGAAAATAATCCATAGTCAAATAGCATGTTTGCTCATCTTTGCTTAGTATAGGTTTGCTCTGCTTCATATTACCTTATAATAGTTAACAATATCCAGTTGAAAGCGAAAAAAACACGTGTGTAGCTAGATGAATGTCCTTCCTATACAAACAAGTAAAGGTTGACATTTCTTTAGACCTGTAACTACAAACTAAGAAGGTCTTTTTTCAATTGTACAGAGACAAAATAACAGTAAACATATCATCATCCTATTATGTACAATACTATGGGGGAACATATATAAACATAGTGCACACATTACACCAGATAATGGAACTATTGGCGTGTGTGTCAATGTATAGAGCAGACTCCCGACAAATTGTAGATATAGATCTAGATAAATCTACATTTAAGTTGTGTTGGTGCTCATTGCACTGGCGCAGCCAATGTATAAACAATGACTTGTGCTGGGGAACCACCACCAAACCCTGTTTGACAGAGATCCCTTTCCCGCACTGCAAAGTGTTGGGAGTAATAAAAAAAAGAAATCACTGTTATACATAAACAGCGACTGTACCTTTTTATAAAACTCCCGGCAGTTCTTATACATAACCCCCCATGTGTGGTAGTCGCAATCACAGAATATCATATTTGAGTCTCAAATCTTTTAAATAAAAAGGTCATTAAGTAATCATCATAATGCTAATTCTGTTCTTTGAAATAAGTAACTTTGCTCTGTTTCTCAAGGGATGGTCACCTATTTAAAATGATTGTAGATGATAAAACAATTCTAATGATTGTCTTGGTGGTACAGTAAGGAGGTGTGTAGATGCATAGTTCAATAACAGTCCCATTCCTGTAACAGATCCATTTACTGATTGTGCCAACTAATATAATCACTGCCTGTTTATTATTCACTGACTATCTGTTAAACGTTATAGATAACAGTGAATTTGTAACCTAATCGCAGCAGAGAAGCTAACAACCATCCTTACAAGTTGAGATTGATTAGCCATCAATTATCGGCAAGCTGGTGATGGATAGTCGGTGATCTACACTGGACAAATACATGATGACTAAATAAAGGTCATCTCAAATCCAAAAGGGTCTACTCAATAAAGAGAGAACTGAAGGAAAGTGAGATGGGAATTTCAAACTAAAGACTGATGTAGCTGAGTTGGAAAAATTCTCACATTCAGCTTCATTGGAGGATGTTTCCAACTCGGCTATGTATGCCTAAAGTTTGAAATCCCCTTCTCAATTACCTGCCGTTCTCTCTTTATTGAGTAGACTCTATTGAGTGTATCCAGCTTGAAAATTTTAAAGCAGAATGTAACAGTTCCATGCATATTTCTACCCCAAGGACAGGGTCAGCCATTTCATTTCAGTTCACTTCAGTCTTTATTCAAGCATATCCTGTTCTCATCAATATTATTTGTAAGCCTTGGCTTGAAGGACATGTGATACCAAGGCCATGAAGTATAAATGCTCGTCAGTTCCATACTGAACAATAACCTAACATGCATGAGTAATTCTGGAATGTAGGATAGATGTTGACTGCATGTGACAAGTACACAAAACCGAGTTTATGTCATAATCTAAACAAAATTAAGCTTTGTAACAGGCTGTTTAGAAGCATCATAATCATACAATTAATGTTCAAAGTATACACATTTTTTTAAACATTCTTCTAAAAAGAACTGTATTTAGAAAAATATTGACAATAAAAGTACAAGTTGCCAGGTTCAGAATATTAAAAGTGAATGAACTTACTAAAAGCAAAGCTGAGACTTGCTACAATCACTACTTAGTATCATTACTCTCATTGTGGTGCAAATGCATACATTTACATAATGTAGGAGCCAGACAGACAATACCAGGAGCCAGTTCACTTTTCTTACAAGCCAATGATGGGTAAGTCAATAAAGATCTGTATTAAATAACTGAATTGTTATTTCTCCTTCTTGGATTTATCCAGCCATGACGAAATTGTAGCTAAAAACGAATGTATGTATCTCAGCAGATATTACATGATTTTAACAACCGAAACAATTTATTAACTCTCAGGTGTAATCCAAGTGCACTTGCCTTACACCCAACTATCAAAGAAAATTCACTATTCACCAAACAGAGGGAAATCAGAACAGCAACGCCAAACCTATAAGTACTGTTTGTGGTCTAAAATGTGTAATGTGCTTCAATAGCTCTAGTTTACTTACTCCCCTAACAGGTCACATTGTATAATACATGTTCGGCGTAGAAGGTACACTGCTGCGCTGCTAATTTTTAATTTAGCCTGCATTTCTTATCTTTTGTGTCAGCTAAAGTCACCGCCAACACTATAATATAAACAGTAATCCGAGTTATTTTACATTGAGACCAATTTTCTGTTTCACTTTACAGTTTTGAGTTATGTCCTCGCTGACTATAATTGCCACTTGTCCCAAAAAGTCAGTTTTTGTGGAAAGTCACTACACCAAGGCTGGTGACAAAGTATTTAAAAAAGTGAGCCATGTTTGCCAGATAACTGCTTATCAGGGTTGGATGCTACCACATTCTCAGAGTGTAATTTCTGAGTGTCTTATCAAAAAATAAGGAAAATGTATTAAGCACTGGAAAAATAGATGTTACATACAATAATCCTAAATGCATATTGTCCTTAAAGAACCACATTTTAGGATGCAACTACAGTGTGATGCCTAGATCAGATCAGACATATACCAACCCAGAATACCTAGCAGTGGTGGTAGAACTGTAAACACATGATTCTGTGAGAAAATCAGGATTTCTGGCTTGTTTGGTGTGTGTAGATTTGTGTTTGATAATGCCTCTGCTAAGCACTGGAATTCAGTTTATGCCTGGACATAGAGCTGGAAAGCTGTCTAGTGCCCAAAATGTTATTGCATATTACTGTGCTTTCAAATTACTTTAAAAATTCATATTTTACATTGCTTAAAATATTAAAAAAACGTAGCTGAATTTGTGAAATTACATCGGTTTGCAAGAAACCACACTAGCTGAGTAAAAGTCAATTTACTTGCTGCAGGAACTGATGAGAATAATCCAATTCAGATGATTGGAATTTCCTGTCTCTCTAGTGATGTCATCAGACAATGGGTTGCACTGTTAAGAGATCCTACTGTGTACAAGAGCAAGGCCACTTAGAGTCCACACAATGTATTCTATACCAGCACCACAGGAAGTGACTAAATGAAACAAATCTTTATTTGCTCAGTGTCCACATATAATCAGTGCTGTCGCACCTGCAGAATAATCGCTGGGGGAGGGCTTGAGTCATATATTAAAAGGTGATTTAGGTGATTTCCACATTGTAAAAATGTGATTTCTGCAGTACTCCTGCATTATACAACCAGTAATCTTCATCTTGCACCAAAATGATTTGGGGGACTAGACTTCCCCTTTGAGTTATTTGATAACTGTGAATAGAAAGGAAAGCACAAATGATATTTGTGCAAATGTTTGTATTTGTTACTCTTGTACTTAACTAGCCACATATCATTAATTATATATGGAAAGGTCCAATTTTTACTCCCAACCTACAATCACCAGCCTCAGCTTAGGTGCTCAGCCATGAGATACGATCAGCACAAAATACTCTGAAAATTGCATTATGAGTGACCCATGTATATCAGGATATGTGGAAAAGACAGTATTAAATAGTCTGCTGAATGGCACTAATCAATTAAAACCGATTGCCTGCTAAGTGGATGACTTATTGCTCATAGCAAAAATAAAACGCCTGTTGCCTACTGGTATCCTTCCTCTTGTTGGGAGCTAATTTAATGAAAAAGCTGAATATCATGTTAAATGTTGTCCACAAAGGATGTAGTTGCTATCTTTGGTATAACTGAGGAGATTTCCACATTGTAGATCAGGTAGTTCCTTTTCATCCATCCCCACGGCTCCACTGTGTATCTGCCATCGCTTCCCTTTCAGGACTGTCATCCAGGAGTGTGCAGGCAGCCAGCGAAGTCCCTGCTTCCCTCACAGTATGATGATCAATGGCTGTAAAGGAGAGACTTGCTGGGCGTGGGTGTCGAGTGAACCTGCCTCATGGGTGGTGATTGATCCTCAGCATCCCTTTCTTGGTGGCTGTGAGTCATGGAGGCTGGTTTAAATAGCAAGCCCGAGCTCTCCAGCAGCTCAGGAAGCCGAACACTTGGACCAAAAGTTATCACTCCGTGCCGTCCTTTCAGACACAAAGCCACCTCAGCGCCGCGGATTCCCTCAACCCCGCCGGACAAGCCCTTACCTCCCGCGCGGAGCTTTCTCTGGAGATCATAGTCGGTCCACCCCCAAAGCCCTCCGTGATGATGAGGAAAGTGCCTTTCCTGTGCCTTCTCTTGGGCTCCGTCCTGTTCCTGGAGACGGGGGAGTCGGCGGTCATAACGGGGGTGAGTACTTACCTCGGCACTTACCTTACCACATAGCACCATTTAGTATTTGCTTCAGTACGTGCATGAAACGTGTGTTTGTCAGTAATTCAGCAATTGCCTCCGCTCCCCGGGCTCCTCTGGGAGCTCCCCGCAGCCGCGCGCCTCAGTACGTGTGCGCCAGTAGAGGTTCCCGCTCTTTCTGACCTCCCCCAGCCTGGGAGAAGCGCGCGATGGAACGTTGGAGAATAACCGCCGCTGGCACCTGAGAGGTGACAGAAATTCCCGCCTTTTTTGCCAGTTTCGCGTCCAATCTATACCTATGTATTAACTTCAGTTCCTTTCAAACTTTCTAGAGTTTGGGGCAAGTGTTTCCTACAGTCCAAAAAGTCGTTTTTTTTTGTGTGTGTGTGTGAGGGGTACCAGTGGAGAAAAAAAAAAACTCGTTATAAGACCATAGGTTTCTAGGTCAGCTAGGAGTACTCCATACAGACCTAAGAGTGTGGTTGGGAAATTAATTTCTTTTTCAATATTACAAAAACAAAAAAAGTGCTTATAGTTACTATTTTGAGCTCCAGCTCAGGAGATCAGCCAGGCTTATAATGCTGTAAACTATTGAAATATCTGTAAAATGAACCCTGATTTGTTAAATGATGTTAAAATACACAGTAAATTAGTGGCAGTGATGGTGACAGGGCTAAAATTAAATACTCAGTACTTTTTTTTAGGACACGGTTAATTCAGTACCACATTTTCTATCAGTACATATCCTTCTGACCTTGGAGTGTAATGTCTGCCGGTCCAGGATGTACTGTATTCTGGTTTTCGGTGTCGGACAAATGGTGGTTTGCTTGTGTAAACTGTCCTAGCTTGTCTAACAAATTATAATGATCCAAACGGTGAATAATTAACGTTAGTGGTGGGGGGTAGAGGGTCCAGAAAAATTCAAAAGGTTGACAAAATAACTAGAGGATTGAATGGCAGAAAATATGGGTTAGATTTACTAAAAAAAGTTACGTTGTATAATTTAAATTGTTATTTTTTTTTATTATTATTTATTTGTTTTTTTCAGGTATAAAACAGGCATTTTAAAAAATTACATAATTCCATAACATTTAGACCTAATTATATAATAAATACAATTACTAAATGACCATTATTGTCCATTTTATAAAAAAAAAAAAACCAGTACGAGAGCTCGTCACTGTATATTCTATATAGGTCATACATAATACACATATTTGTCTCTATAGATGATCAAATAGTTTGCCAGACGGGGAGGGAGGATAAAACCCATTATATATAATAGAAATAACTGTAGCATTAGAAATTATGGGCATCTCGAATTACGGAAAATATGGGTTAGGTTTACTAAGAAGTGAGGTTGTATTATGGAAATAATTGAGTTATTCTTTTTTAAATTAATAGTCAAAGGCAGGTAATGAAAAATTGTCAAGTAGTTGTTTAAGCCAGAACAACTGTTCATTTATGTGTGACAATAAGCACATTATTCAACAAAAAAAGCACTCTGACATTTTTCTGGTGCATTGTTTGACTTATTGTCTAAGTTAGGGATCATCAAATATATGCATTTTAGGAGCCAAACAGGTCAATTTAGGAGCCAGGCTTATTTTATGAGCCAGCCAAATGGTTCGTTCTAGAGTTCAATGCAAAACAATTGGAAAAGGTTAGAGGCCAACAGTAGGAATCTTAGGAGCCCTGGCTCCTGGGATTAGCCAAGCCTTGGGGAAAGTGATCATTAAATGACAAGAAGGTTATGTTGCACCGCCGTAAAAAAAAAAAATAGTTTTAAAGCACAAGGGATTCAACTTTGGTACAACAACTATTTATATTACTTTTGATTATATGACACATAGATACTTCAGGACAATCTAATCAGCCATTGTCAATAAAATAGCTTTCCTCTTCAGTTTTATTGTAAGTCAATAACAAGCTACCTCAAAGGTTTAGCAAACTAAGCTACATTAAATCATCCTATAGTTATATAAATCTTAATGGAATCATTGCATTATACCCCATAATCTCAGTTATCTGACTTTCAAAACTTCAAATTTTAGAGTCAGTTATTTAAATTTTCTAAGGTTTTTGGTAAGAATATAAAGTGTTTAATTCAAAGCATGTACATGTATCTGTTACACACAAAGCACACCCATCAGGTTATGCAATGTATATGAGCACAGCTTTCACAATCATAGTAATTATTTTGTAACAGTACTTTTTTGTTCTTGCTCTAAGGGTAATTAATAGTAATAACCAGGAAGGATATATTCAGATATTCTCTGGTTTTTATTCTTACGTAAATAGGATGTTACCCTTACCCAATTTAATGGTACTCATTTTATCTGCCTCGGAAGGATGAAGGACTGAGTCAGTACCACTAAGTGAATCTACATCCCTATATTAGCCCACTGAGGGTATCGCAATAGTTTGAAAATAAATGTTGGATTGTCTGCAAATTTAAGTTTATACAATTTCATCAACTATTCTTTGAATAGTTGGTCTTGGTTGCTTTACCAATTTCTAATATCTATTAAGATACACGGGTTTACTCCAGACCAGCACAACATATGTGAGATCATCGTGGAAGGATCCACCCCTTGAGAGACATCTCAAGGAAGAAAAACATATGGAGTGTCGGCACACCTAAATCCTTAAAAACAGAAGGTGATGGTGCCCGAGTGGTGGACAGGCCTGAAAACATCCGCAAAAAAGGTGTACAGTAAACAAATATATAACATTCAGCACACATAAAAATTAAATCAAGAAAAAGATCTGCAACTTGAGAATGCCTGCAGAATGTACATTTTCATTCTCACAGAAACCGTTCACTTACAAGAATTAATTCTTATATTCTCCAAAACGTTTTCCCTTAAATCCATCTGGTAATGATTTGCACCCTGTAGCCAACATTTAATTGATCCTGTTTGTTAAATTAATATATGAATCAAATCGGCTTCATTGTTTTCGAGACCTGGAAGAAATGTCTACATTTATTTCTGTACTGTAATATTTAAGATACTTGTCATCAAAGAAGAATATAGGTCAAATTATTATTTAGTGAGTCAGAATCATAATTATTATAATAATATAATATTATATATTTTGCAATGTTTGTATCCTAAAATTCCTGGTGGATTCTGTTGTCCCAGACAATAAATATTGGATTTTTATTTAATTTGTTATTTGTTATTCAAGGAGCTGTGCCTTTTTGCATTGCCACTGGCTTTGAAGTTACATATACATATACAGATCAACCTAAATGTTTGCGATTAGCAAATAAGAATATTTAAAATATCATGTGCATATATAATAATGTACATACTTTACATGACCTGCTGGCCACACTAGTTTTCCCAAGTTTGTTTTCCTTTACTTCATTCATTTCTGATATGCAAAGCACCTCTCTGAACACAATATCTGTTTGCATGTATTCAGGAAATACACTACTCAAGCAGTTACATATTTCGGATTCCTATTTTTAATATGTAAATCAACTTCCTAAAAAACAGGTTTGGAATTTTTTTTTCCTGGCAGCTGTGGTTTGATTAAAAAAAGAAATGTGTTATGCAATTTGGTAGCGCAATATATGGTTTTGTTCCAAACATATAAATATACACGTACAAGCACAGAGACATCTCAAGGAGAAAAATCATAAAAGCCAACCTTGTTGTAATATACATGTAAAAATTTAAATGCCAATGTGTAAACCCATAAATGAATGAGTGTAGAGGCATCAAAAATCTTCAGTATATCTTTTTAATGTTCTGTTTAGTTTTTTTTTAGAGCAGAAAAAAACTAAAATAATCAAGCGATTGGCGCCTACTACAGTGCATAAAGCTAACTTCAACAGAAGTTGGGCTTGGTGCTACATACACTGGTCGCACACTCCTTAGTTTTGCAGCAACACAGCCCGTGTATTAAAAAAAAATCAGACAATGAAAATTCATTTTAACAATATTTACTCATAAGAAACAGAAATTGTGCCTTTTTTATACCTAAATAAAAGGATAAAAGTTCATCACCGACTGGCGCAACTTACTGAATTGAGTGGTACACCTAATGAATAAAGTAGACAGCAGAAACGATTCTATGTCATGATACAGAGCCCCTCAACACATTTCACTGATAAAGGATATTCGACTTTGTCATTCCGGTGATGTCCGACTTCAACATTACAACAACACATATTATTAAAGTTCCTAGGTTATTTGTAACCCCCGACATCAAGCCACTCTCGCTCCTTATCATCCTCGGGAGCCAGCGTAGTTATTTTTAGGAGCCACGGAAGTGGTCTACGTAAAACAATCAAAACAGATAGGAACCAGCAGCTGTGGTCCCCTGACTCCTTGGATTTGTTCTGACTCTAACCTTGGTAATGAACCAGAATATAGTGAAATCTCAGATATATAGAAGGAAACAATACTTTCAATAAGACGGTCATCACAATGCTTACAACAAGCAATTTCCTTGACATGTAAAGGATTTACAACCACTATGCATTTTTCCTGTTTTGTTTTTTTTTCTATACTTTATCCTTGATCATGTCACCAGGTGACGTATTCCTGGTTGGGATCTTGTGTTTCTGCGGTATTTTTGATAAATAGTATTCTTTTATTGACAGGCATGTGAGAAGGACCTGCAGTGTGGGAGTGGAATGTGCTGTGCCGTCAGCATTTGGATAAGGAGCTTACGAATGTGCACCCCTCTTGGGAGAGAAGGTGAGGACTGTCATCCGATAAGTCACAAGGTCAGTATCTTTGAGCAACCATTAATCATTAGTACGATTTCTGGTAAAATAGGAAATCAATAGGCTATGCCAGAGGTAATGGGGGTCTTAATAAGGTTTTTGAAATAAACTGAATTTTTTCCCCCTTTTTGACAATATTTGGGAGATAAACATGCTGTATGTAGAACCTTGTTCATACTATACCTAGTGACATTGTCCAGCAATTTAATGCAGCAAATTAGGATAGAGCAATTCATTGCTTTTCCAATTTAGATTAGACTTAATTCAATAAAGGACAAGTGGAGAATCACTGGGGTCTTTTCAGTAACGGTGAGATGAACACTTCAGGTCACCAGCTTAACTATACATTGTACAGGTCCAGATTTGGCGAGCTTCTGCTGTTGGCAGAACTCAGACCATGGATAATGCCTAGTTAAATTGGAGAGATGAAATGTTCATCGCAGTTCACCTGCCTGCCACCTTTATTGAATAGACCTAATGATACGATAAGATGTCTTGAGGAGCAATCGGTGGTTGCTTGGATGGAGGAAAAACTGAAGCTTCCGGACACAGGACAGGCTGTAGAATTAGTTTAATCCAACGTAAAAAAGCTCTAATGCAAGACAGTGCTCTCCTACCTGGTGAGTCATAAAGCCTACGCGTTTCGCGCCAAAACTGGAGGATTGCTCCTCAAGACTTCTTATCGTATTTCTGTTATCCCCGTCGAAAATGCTGGGTGGGTGTGTAGGCGATTTAGGAGGAGTGGGATACTACAGCCTTTCAAGCCGCATGCTGTGGCTCATATTTTTAATAGACCCAATGACCCCAGTTCTTTAAAAGCCTATCCGTAATATACCACCCGTCCCCTTGTAGAAGGGGCTGGCATTCATTCCCTGATATTTTTGATGATAGCTGAATTGAAGATTATCATTTAATAAAGTAAATATAATATTCAGACACAGAGGTTTATGCTCTTTGTCTGGTAGTAAAGCATAATGGCTGACATGTTTTATTTAAATACCAGTATCTATTGGTAACTAGACTTCAAATTTTCAGCATTCCCCTTTGCCTTGATCCTAATTTGTATTGAAAATATATTTCTGTCTTGTATTATGTTAAACAAGTGTATTTGAATAACTCACCTCCATCTGTCGGTGAAGCAGAAATCTGTAAATTGGTCTTCATGGCAAATATTTATACAAATTAGTTAGCAAAGAGGCGGTGTTTCATTCTCTTTTTTTTTTTTACAATGTGAATATTATTTTTCACAGTGTATTTATCTGAAGCCTGGAAGCATAATAATCATGTTCCTGCATTTGTTACCTTTGAATTCTATTAGCGAATGATGTTTAGAATATTTGCTAATTTAGGAAACGTGCTTTTTCGGGTTGACCGGTTTCAAGGTAACAAGTGCCAGAAAGAATATTATAATTGCTAGCGATGATACAAAGCACCGATCACTCATTCGCAATGCTGAGAAAGAGCCACAGTTGTAAATAAATTAATTGTTTCGTAATAAATATACCATGCTGTTGATTATAAACAAGCCTGGAATAGTGCAGTCTCTGTGTATCTTATGGAGAGGTATAAGAATGCACAATTTACGCTTGGAGTACACGTGTGTCTTATAGCATTACAGTCTGTTATTGGTTAGTGGGTAAGATTAATTAACGCCATCTAAGATTTGGTTGCACAATAAATTAATTAATTCACAATATAGTAATACAGAGGAAATATCAGTCAATATAGTCTGGGCAAACAAGCGTGGCGTTAGACATGCAGGTCACATTATTATAGGACTTTAAACATATAATATTTAAACATAATGTTAGGTTAACTTATATTATATCTAACAAAAGCTTGGGTAACTGACCAGGAACTGGATACTATGGTGGCCTGGTCCTGTGTGATGGAATAGGACAGTTCTTAGTGTCTGATTCATCGCAGGAGTTTGATCGCCTGACAGTTCATTGCTGTTAGGTGCTCCGTCTATGCAGGTTAGTGGCTCATTTAGGACTAGTATTAGGGGGTTAGGGTTAGTATTAGGGTTAATTTGAAACATAAGGTTAGGGGGTACTTTTAGGTTAAGAGGGTTTTTTTTTTTGATTGGGGGAGTTAGAATTTGGCGCTGACAGTTCAGCGACAGAACAGCCGCACTCAACTCTAAACAGATGCAGTGAAATGGCTGTGAGCATGTGTCCTAAACTTATGTGTGATGTCACACTAGGATTACGCCCTCTTAACACACCAGCAACTCTGCCCGATTAAACATTTCCAAATCAGTCTCACTTAAATGCATCTTTCCTGTAGAACCTACCTGTCATTTCTCTTTTTTTTTTTTTAAGCAATAGGTTTGCTTCAGTCTGTACAAAAAGTAATTTAATTATCTGTCTGATAAATTACTACATGTTTGCATTTCAGCTGCAAATAAATGCGATTTCAGTGTCTATAAAAAGTATAATTTTGTGTTTTTCATAGGTGCCATTTTTCAAAAAACGAATGCACCACACCTGCCCCTGTCTTCCGAACTTGACGTGTACGAATTTGGATGAAAACACATACAAGTGCTTGCCTTATAAAAAAAAACGATTTTCATTTCTAGAAGATGTAGTGCAAAATTTAGCTTAACAATAAGTGTTATCGTGAAGGATGTTTAATGCCGCAGAAAATGATTTAGAAAGCTGTCTCTATGCTTGGCAGACATGAGTGGTTTTGGAGAACGGGAATGCTTCGTAGGTAAAGTGGATCTGCCACCTCCACAAAAATCCGCCTTGTTGTTTAGTCCATCGAGTATAAAGTGCTAGATGCAGTAGTTTTAAAATACTTTCATTAATTAATTTCCAATTTGTCTTTTGCATCTCTTGTGTTTAGAACGTGCCCTGGCACCTTCTCTTTATCCATTACTGATTGTTTCCAATATTTGTTTCATAACTGGTGAAGGCTTACTTACATATTTTCTGCTAATGACTTGTAACTTTTAAGGGAACAGCCATTATTCACTATATGCACTTTTTTGTGAGTAGTCCAGGACTGCAACAGAGAAATGAAATGTTACACCAACCGTACCCTAAGGTTTGCATTGTTTCGTTCCTAAGTAAACTGCAGGGTATAGTTATTATAAACATTCCCTTTCTTAAAAGACCACTCCAAATTAGGGGAAAAAAGTAATCAATGCAAATTAAGGCTGATACTTAAAAAAAAAGCATTTATTACTTCACTTTGCATAACCTACCTTTAAAAACGTACATTTTGCAGTGTATCTCCTGGGGATTTGCTCCTCTTCTGCAAAATATGCCTAGTTATTCTCCCATTGAAATTAACTATTGGTCATGCGCTGGTTCGAACATACTGTTGTTGATCTAGAATCTGGAAAAAAGTTTGGTAGGGGTAGAGCCTATTAAGTGCAGGATTAAATATACAAAACTATTTGAGCATGTGAAAATTAGGGAACACATTATGCAGTATGCTCCACCAAATTCATTAAAAAAAAGACTGGAGTGGAGTTGGAGTGGATCCTCAAGTGTTACAGTCTTGGACCACCCACAAAACGTACTTACCCACTACGGTCACAGGTCCATTTCAAGAGCAGCATCTAACATACCTGGTGGCACATAGCTATTGTTGAATGCCAAAACAGCAACGGTGAATATCTAGAGAAATTTGATAATAAGACATGGTTGTGTAAATCCTTCCGGCTTTAAAAATTCCTGTAGCTTTACTTTTAACACTGGTTGTAAGACAAACCAAAGTAGCTTTCACTCCAAAAACGTATCACCGCCACTACTCACACAATTACATCTAAAGCATGGGGCGTCTAATGGAATCTTACTGGAAGGATTTTTTTTTGATCTCCATGGTCTTATGTAGCTTAAAATATATTTAACCCGGATGTTGAAAACCCAGTATGTTTCTAGTCCTTGAAGATGGGAGTCTGACAGCTTGGGTCATAAATATTGGAAGTGCCACATACATTTCAAGGCCTTGTATTTAATGGGAAAGTTCAATATATGAACGGCTTAACTTGGTAGAATGCAAGACCTATCTAAACACAAATAATAAATCTGTGCTTTAAGTGGAATAGAATGATAAAAAAATAATTTTAATATCCCATGAACGTATCTAGCTGTGGGCTGAAACTGTAAATCCCACTAAAGCTTGGCACTGCAGATGCTTGGACACAACATATCCCATGATGTCAGGCCATGGAATCATCCTATGACCGACTAAGCATTGTGAGATATGCAGTTCCCAAACATCTGCAGTACCAAGGTTAGCCAACACTGTACTAAACCTTAAAACAAGTTTTGATCAAGGGGAGACGACATTTCAAAGAAATGGACTCCAGCATTTTTAAAATAAAACCTGTGACTTGTTACAGAAGTAACAACGCAGATAATTACTTTTCAAATGCTAGAATCTGAAAGCACTTTATTGAGCTATGAAATTATAAATTATTCTATTATTAAATCATAATTTATTTTGTTAATCTAGTATTTATTTTGAAGCTTACTTGCTAAGGATACTATGTTTTTGAAAGGGAAGGACATAGAATGCTGTTAACTATCTGTACTGTTGTGTATTGTGCTACTGTACTCTGTATTTATATCACGGTGTAATAATTCTGTATCAGAATAACAACATCGTCATTTGATTTGTTTGAATATTAGATTCTTATTTTGTCATCAAAGTGTCCCTGGCTATTTTTTTTAATGAACCGGCTATGATGTTTTCTGTACCGCATCCTCAGGCAGGATGTTCTTCAGTAATGCTGGTCTCTCCATTGCTGCCGTTGGTGCCCAGTACCAGTTAGACCTCCTAGACCTCTTCCCCTAAGCATCTCACTGGCTCCCACATCTATCTTCTTCATCATAAGTCCTGCTTCTCAAATAGGCCAGGTATGGATTGTAGAGCAAAAAAAAAGGGGATCGATCATGCTTATCCAGCCACAGGCTCTAACACACTACATTTCACATGATGCTCAACTAGTCATCATCTGGGAATTACATTTCTTTTCTTCGGAGAGCTGGACAGAAGAACTGCTGTTCATTATGTATAACAGTGATTAGGCCATTTTTATACATCCAAAACTTTACAGTGCGGGAGAAGAACCTCCGCCAAACATTGTTTGGCAGAGGTTCTCCGACACTAATCAGGCGCTTTTCTGGGCGGTGCCAGTGCAGACTCACACCATCTGTCGGGAGTCTGCTTTATACATAGGCTCACACACAGATAGGACCAGTATTTGGTGCTATCTGCCCATGCTCCATGTTTATACATCACCCCCATTATCTCCTACTTTGCTGAGAAGTATCCATGCTTTGTTTGCGGATCCTATTATATGGACCAGGATGACCTCTGTATATATTTATTGTTTGGAATTCTTAAGAACCGATTTTTGAAGGTGAAATCTCTGATGCATGATTCAAAGTGGGTGGCCTTGTGCCATGAACACAGCAACACCAAAGAGCCCCTGCATAGAATTTGTGTTGTCCTTGAAGCTTAACTCGAAAACAGCATTGAATGGATATCATAATGGCGTAGTGGAATGACGCATGTAATTTTTTACGACATTATAAGTGGCATAGTCCACATAGCTGCCTATCCACAAACGCTGCGTTGTAACGTCAATTGGAAGTCCTCTACCCCAGATGTCAACCATTTTTATAAATGAAAGACCAAAAAAACATTCTTCATATTATCTTCAGTGAATAATAATACAATGTCGATGCATGCAAACTGGGTAGGCGTAAAGTATCGGATCAGTCCTCTACTTCGAATTACGTATTCTACGAAAGGACACCGTTATTGTACCAAATGACTCTACTTGCTTTGTAATGTTATTTCTTTAAAGGAGACTTTTCACACAACAAAATCAAGATGTAAGATTGTACCCAATGTGCAGGGTTATTCTGGGGATGTACCATGGTTCAGAAGTGGACCTGACCAAACAGCAATGGGCCTCGGGTACTTTTGCTCCTCACACAATGCATTGTGAGAAATAAAAAGGATATTTTTTTTTATACTTAGCTGCATTATGGAGTATTGATGAATACTCACAGAAATAAGGGTGGGGAAAAAAAAACAAAAGAAAAAAGGGAGAGTGAGAAGGAAAAACCATGATCCAAGCAAATGGCCAGACAGCGATTGAAAAATCATTTCGCTTGGAGCAGGGTGTTTCCCTCTCACTGCTCCTTTGATACCACGGAAGATTGGGTATGCAACCAGGCAAGTATTCAAAGATAGTGCCTTAAAAGTCTGAGCAAACTTGGTTGCTCCGCACTGTGTGAGTGGGATTCCTATGTTGGGGCGGATCATATTATCTTGTGCTTTCTGCACAAAAACAGAATTACACTATATCTGTACTTTTCTGTTGTTTTGTTTTACATGTACATATCGACTGAACTGGTTGCCTGGACCACTTTGAAGAATTGACCTACTGTATAAATAGATTTATTTGTATATTAAATGACAACTAGACTATTTTTTACTTGTGCGTCTAATATAGAAGGAAAAGTGAGAAGATAGTTGTCCCTAGTATGAAGATAGAATGTCATGTACAGACTGCCTAGCTCTGCAGAGACCCTTATTTTTGCATGAGATCAGCAGAGGAGATCTTAACTTCCACACAATAAAGACCCCCACTCTGATTGGCTGAGAGTATGCCAGCCTCCAGATCAGCTGTGTCTCGGCTGTGAGACACCACCAAGATAAAACTGCATGTATCTATCTTAAAATGGCAGTCCCAGAGACAGGAAACTGAATATTAGTGTAGATTCTCCCAATGAGGGGGTTAGATAGTAAATGCCAGTTTATTGACGGTCACAGGGTAACATAGGTCTGCATTAAAACTTTAAAAGTTCCTACTTCCACAATAAAACCATTTTAGGTATTACTAAAATTATTTTAATGGCCAGTTAATACAAATAGTTGTGTGTGCCCTGGTCACAAACTTGACCTGTGTCACACTGCTCGTTTGAGGTTGGCATTGATCATCTGACGCCACATAAGAACTCAAAAGAACCTGACACTCGGGAAATGTTGAGAGATCCACCGGATTATAATGACCACACCTGTTTACAATCTCAGTCATTACTCATCGACTTATAGGTCGACAGCAGATCTTAATACAAATTCATCGATGATATTTAGATTCCAATTCCCGTTGTCCTGTAGAATCTCATGTTTTCTACTGGGAGACTAACATCTTCTCTACATAAGATATATAAGATACCTGATGCTTTCATCCCAAGAGCCACTTAGTGTGGCTCAGACCCAAGTGAGTGGTATACAAGCGGTGTACACAGAATCTCCGTTTGGCCATCTACACTATGGTATATTCTCTTGTCTTTGTGTTTTTTTTCTATGTGCTGAATTCCACGCAAGCCCTATTCTGTTAAGCTAAGAGCTTTTTTGATAATTTTATGCACGTTTTGTTTTTCCATGTAGTTTCGTATTTAGGTGGTGTATATAGGGGGTGCATCATCTGAGTGGTAGCTGCAAATATAACATTATGCAGAGCGCCTTTTACACACAATTCATTATTGTGTTACAGTGCTGGCAGTTCAGCCCAGCAGTTTTCCGAGCTGAACTGTACCAATCAAATCCCTAACCCAAATATTAACAACCCTAGTACTAACCCTAAAAGTAACTGCTAATCCTTACCCTAAAAGTAACCCCTACCTCTAAAACTAACCCTAAGCACAGCCCACCAAGATGAATTGGCCGCGCTGAACTGTCAGCTGCTGGAAGGTCCGCAATGAAATGGCCCCTGTGAAAGCGCACCTGGGAACAGACCTATTCTGGTCATATGTCCACCAATTTCATCTGGTAATGTATATACATACATCTACGGTAATATTTGTTTCCATTTTAATTGCTAAAATAAAACAAAAATTCCGGAGGTTTTTTTTTTTAAAGTTTATTGAAAACAGGTAAAAAGTAAACGAGCCAATTATCATTACGAGATTTTTTTTTTTTTTTACATTTTTATTATTTTTTATTATTTTTTTTTTAATTATAGTGCATATGTATCTCTTGAAAATTGTATTCCAGAAAGAAACTATAATGTCCATGAATACCTTTCCAGATAAAGCTTATATCACCATAAAAATTCATTTCAAGTTTAAAAACAGTAACAAATATGTTTTTGAATTCTTTATAAAAGTGTGGCATGATTTAGTAATAATGCATAAAAGTAGCATACAATGTCAAGTTAATACTTTCAATTAAGCTTTTTTAACAACAGCAGAGGTATAATATATACAGTTTATAGTAACGCTTTGTATGGTTTTTTTTTTCAGTTTATTTAAAAACATTGTTGTTTTTTTTAAATATCCATATATATATAATTAGCAAAGAAAAACTCACCACATTAATTTACTACGTCACATTTGTAATCACGTCAGATCACGTCACACATCTACCCACTGTGTTATATTTACACAAGGAATATAAAAAAAGAAATGATTAAAATTGAAAATGTTTTAAAATACTTTTTATTACAATTAATTGTAATAATTAATAGTACAAATGGAACATGTGTAACACCAATGATTTTTGAAAAGCAATAAAACCCACTAATTCAAAGTAGAAATGTTGGTCTTTTGTTGCCTCTTAACCTACAGAATCAAAGGTGATTGGTAATTATTTTGAAGTATTTCCCATGTGTATGTATATTTTACATGTTGTATGTTTTGCCATATGTAGACTATGGAATTTAGCACCAAAGATATTGTTACCAAACATGTTGTTAGACTTGCAAAAAAATCAAAGGGTTACATAAACATGGAGCTATTCTAAGATCTAAAACTGGAGCAATTCGCTGGTATATTCCATTGCTTACCATGGTGACTGCTCCAAAAATGTTTTTTTTTTTAGAATTACAATCAAATGGTATTAGGATACTTTTTATTCAAGATGAGGTGAGCTTGGTACGGAATATTTCTATAAATATTATTTAGCACATACAAATCTGCTGTTTCCAGTCCATTATCCTGCAATAATTCTCATCAATAATAAACTTTTTGGCTTCTAAATAACTCACTGGTTTTTAAGTTATATGTAACTGGAAATCACTGGATTGAATATATGTGCAGTCAGGTAACCATTTGCAATGCATAATGGGATGGGTAAATACACCACCACAGACATAACTAAAATATTCACCTATATCATCGAGTATTTATAGTTTCTAGCCGTTTTGGCACAATTATTTGTATGTATAGATCGGACGGCTGATGTAAAGCTAAACTTTGAGGGGCTTTTTATTTGTTTGTAAGCCATGGCAAAATCCCTAGTTTATAAATACAACGGTGTCCAAACATTAGTAATGGTATTTGTTGCATATGTAAATAAATAATATATAATAATACACTGGCCTTCCAGGTAACAGAATCCAAACAGTTTATTTTGTGAATGTCTAGTGTCATATATATGCAAGGTGCCGATGAGAATATTACTTTCACCTGTACAGAAACACCGTTACCAGTGTTTGTTAGAGAAACATAGCTTAAATAATAAACTATATGATCTATATGTTGTGTGAGATGAACAGCAAACACGTATGGATTAAGAGAAACATATGTTGCCATTCACAGTTATGGAATCATACTGTGGCACAATATGCAAAATTAGTCGATGATTGTATGCCTTAATTTGCATATAGGGCCACAGTGTGATGTCATAAATATAAGAGCGATTTTAAATGGGTCTGTGGAGACGCTTATGACATCTGCGGCTTGATATGCAAGTTACACATTTCCTCAATGAAAAGCGGCTCATTTGCATATCCAGCCGCAGGTGATGTCATAAGCAGGAGACTCTACAGACACATTTAAAAACACATGTTTCTCCTATTTTAGGCATTCTCTTATAATTCTGCTAACCCAATAGATCATTTTCAATCATTTTTATTCTCTACATGCACTTTAGGTGATACAGTGCCTTTAAGCTTGTAATTCCTGACTGCAATTACCTCTTTCATAAACAAAGCCGGTTTATATATCATCTTTATTTATATTTATATATATATATATATAGTCTAAATCACCACACTGCAGGCACTGTTTGGGTGATATCAGGCAGCAGTGTACACATATGGAACCTGACAATTTAAAAAAGAAAATTGTTGATTAATTGGGTTTCTATCGTGAGTTTACTCTATTTACCTATACTGTGTGCTGTTTGTACAGTGATAAATTACATACAATGGAGATAATGTATAAAAAGATCCGTAAAATGCTTGTTAAATAAATACTAGTATGTATAAAGATGTCAGAACAAGTAGAAATGTAAACCTTCTATACAAAAAAGTTTCAGTTGTGACGATAATTGTCTCAAATTGCAAAAATAACATGGAATGTATAAGCTTTTGTACATGGCAGCAATAGTGTCAGTCACACGCTGGCGTAAAGATCGACTGCTGAAATAAAAGGGTACAAGTAGTCGCAGTTCCTAAATAAGCCATAGGATTTAGACTTTTTTTTTTTTTACACTCTTACATTAAAACATTTCACCAAGGTGCATTTGTTTGGACCATCATATGTTTATATTATACATATTGCAAATAATCAGCCCTTGGTGGACGTTGCAAGTAGCACTGAAAGCCCTTAATAAATGTAGCATATAGCTTCCACTAAATATAAGTAAGGTGCACTATTTCACAAAAAAAATCTAAGGATTCATATGATAACAGGACTTAAAGTATGTGCATTGTGATAGTTAAGTGTTGGACTTGATAATAAAGACCAAAGGTCAGATCTCCATATTTTTGGTGGGGTCCCCACAAAAGCAAAGTAGGTGTATAAGTATAAGCACTGCCCACTTTCCCTATATCCCTCCCACTTCTGCCCATCCACCACCCATTCCCCATCTATTCTGCATGCAAATGCTTTTTATTCCATATGTTATATATATTTAACTTGGATCAGGGAGGGCGTGGGGAGACTAGAAAGTTTTAAAGCGACTCTAGCAACCTAAATATTACTTATTTTGTGAATTGAACGAATACTTGTGGCTGACATGCGAATTACAAATTTCCCATGGAAAACGTGTTCATTTGCATATCAAGCCACTTATTTCATGCATTTGCATGCAGCTTTGCTAACACAATATATAGATTTCTTTTTCTCGTTATTTTTCTCGGTATTCTCAGTATAAGCAATGGTTAGGTTGGCAGGGTCCCTTTAAGGGTTCTGCAGGCATAGAGAAGTCACTGCCACATTAAATAAATCAAACCCCATCCATTTTTGTCTAGACTCCATCTATTTCTTCTGACCTGATGTCTATTTTAGACTGTGGTCATCCCACAGTTTGCTCATTGCCAAGCACAAAAATAAATTAACCTTTTAGGAAAAGAGGAGCCTGTAGCCTTGTTTAAGGGGGGGGGGGGGGGGGGCTAACATGGAATCCTCTTTGTATGCATGTAAATAAATTAATTTGACTTCTAAACTCCCCAAAGTGCGCTCAATCAAGGACTCTGTTGGCATATTCAAACTACTCCAAGTACAATTTTAGCAATGAGGTTTAAAACTGAGAACTAATGATTTCAATAATGTGCACATTCCCTCCAGTTAATGTCCATGAATCATGGAGACCCCAGGGGCAGTGCAGCTGCTGCAGAACTTCTTTAAAAGACAAAATGACATAATGTAATGGAGTGCAGTATAAAGAAAGAGGAACACTCTTCCAAAGAGCCTCTGCGGGAGCTGCTGTGGACTACATTTCCAATCATGCTCAGCCAGGCAAACAGCCAGCTGAGCATCCTGAGAAATCAAAGTCCAATGTGTGAGCAAGTACAGCTTTAAACAGATCAATTTATTTATTTTTTCTCCCCCAATTCTGGGAATTTCTACTTAAATTTTGATGTTGCTCTTGAATTCCCATTTCATCCTCCTAAAGACAGTGTATTTACTAACACCAGACTGTGTATGGCACAGAAGAGAACAGGTTTGGCCCACTGTACTATCAGCTGTGGGCTGGCTAGGACTCCCATCACCCTTATCCAGCCTGCCAGAGGGTGTGAGCTCTTGCATTACAGCAATAATATAGAATTGTGCAGGGATGTCCACCCCTGGATGAGAAAGAACTGGTAAAATATCCTTTTTTTTTTTTTCATAGTCTAATTTTACACATACCCCATTATAAAAGGTAGAGAGAGGGGTCTGGATTAGATGTCTATGTGTGACTCTCTTTGTGTCTGGGTATTTTTGCAAGGTATGTAGGCTCTCAAACACACCCTGACTTCTTTGTTTAGCAAAATACAGACAATGGGGTTTACAGCAGCCTGGGCAAACGTTAGCCATACTGCCACTGTGAGGTAGTCCTGGGGCACTGAAGCAGCTTTCAGAAAGACACGTAGATAACAGGCCACTAAGTAAGGTCCCCAAAAAACCAGAAACAGAAAGGTGATGATATAAAACATTTTACACAACCTTTTTTCCTGCTTGAATTCTTCCAAGACCAAGAGTCTCTTGATCTGATTCTGAGTGCTCTGTCTCATGCCCACCAAGGTTGGGGGTGTAGGCCCCCTTCCAAAACCTGCAATCCAGTTGGCAGCTGCTTGGCCAGCTGCCCCTGGTCCATGGAAGCTCCAGTTTTGGCTAATAGCTGGGGTGAGCTGGGCTGGCTTCATCTTGCGGTGGTCATAAATGAAAAACAGTAGCTTCATGTAGATGAAATGGGTGGCCACCAGGATGAAGGCCAGCATCAACAAGAAGCCCAGGCTGTCATTGGACTTGACATAACGATGCTCAAACGTGCACTGGTCCTCTTCTCTGATGAACTTATAGGTGCCCACCTCAAACACTGGGGGCAAGGCCATGGCAGTGGAGAGAAGCCAGGCCATGGAGATGACCATGGCACAAGACCAACCTGTCATCCTTTTGCAGTAGAACCTGTGGTGGGCTATGGCCATGTACCTGGTCAAGCTGATGGAAAGGAGCATGAAGGCAGCATGGAAGCAGAGGAGGACTGCCCCAAAGGCCATGATCCGGCAGCTCCTCTTGCTATAGGTCCATTGGGATCCACTGCTGATGGATTTCAGCACCAGAGGGAAACAAAGCAGGGAGCGGATGAGATCTCCCAGGCAGAGGTCCAGCATCAAGTAATAGGGGGCTCTGTGCAGGCTCCTGTCTTTCAGGGTGATGAAGGCAAACAGCAGATTGCCCAGCAGGCTGATACAGGCGATGAAGCCCAGGGATGCCAGCTTGCCCATGGATGCCGGGCTGATGTCAGTGGGAAGGAGGGATGCATTGCTTTTCTCCAGCTCATTCCCAGCCATGGAGACCTCTGCCTGTGTACGGATGCCTTGCAACTCATGTGCAGATTAAAGGGACCTCCAGCAGCACGGATCCTGTAATGTCTGCTGCAGCTAGTGCATACACAATCACACACACACACACACACACAGGATACTACCAGGCTGCAGGGAGACTGGACACGACCACCAGGCTGCAGGGAGACTGGACACGACCACCAGGCTGCAGGGAGACTGGACACGACCACCAAGCTGCAGGGAGACTGGACACGACCACCAACTCATGTGCAGATTAAAGGGACCTCCAGCAGCACGGATCCTGTAATGTCTGCTGCAGCTAGTGCATACACAATCACACAC
This sequence comes from Pelodytes ibericus, assembly GCA_036172795.1. Lineage (NCBI taxonomy): Eukaryota > Metazoa > Chordata > Amphibia > Anura > Pelodytidae > Pelodytes > Pelodytes ibericus. The sequence goes on along the minus strand of CM069865.1, from coordinate 77,775,393 downwards.
ACACACAGGATACTACCAGGCTGCAGGGAGACTGGACACGACCACCAGGCTGCAGGGAGACTGGACACGACCACCAAGCCGGGGCAGCTTTAACCTCTACCACCCCGGTTTCAGTATTTTTTTTTTTTCCTTCCTGTGTTCCCATGATGCTAAGCCAGCCGTTTGTTTGGTCGAGAGAACATCATGTGGGGGGTAAGGAGACTACCCCAGCTGCAATCAGCTCCAATTGTTAAAAAATCTTGTGAAATGTGGTTGGCTGGCTGAGCATCATGGTTATGTGGTCCACAAGGGCTAGAATACATTTGGCTGGCTGAGTGGGAAAGAGTACACATGGCAGAAACACTATATATAATGTGCTAGCACATAGTCTACTTAATAAAATAAAAAAATGATAGCACCTTGTTAAGTCCAATTAAGAATAGCCAGGGGAAAGGTAGCTGGCTGAGCATCATAGGCAGTGCAGTCCACAACAGTTAGCTGTCAAAGATTGGCCATCAGTAAGTTACTATCTGCTGAAAAAGCACAACCTGCTTACTATCTGGGTCATGGGGGCTGTAGTTAAAAAAATAAATGGTATTTCTTTAAAACACAATGTGTTATTTTTTTGTATCATTAGAGAAACTGTTATTAAATAATCATTGTGTATTAGGCTGTGATACATTGACACAGTAGAGTTAGCCTCTCTAATGCTTGATATTTTTAAGTAGGGAGAAAAATTAAGTAAGACAGGGATTTGGTTTGGAGACATATAGATGATGACTCTCATTACTCCCAGCAAGCTTCTGCTATGCAGGTTTCATAGTTGTCATAACAATGGATGGTTTCTAAAAGATGATGTACTAGAGACTGAATATTATAATTAGGACAATATAGGTGTAATATATAGATTTTAAAGAGTATCATATTATTTCATTATTCTCTCTGAGTTATGTGTACAGTACAGAAAGGATGTTTCTTTAATTGGGAAGCATCACAGGCGGAATATATCAACCCATTTTATATAAAATGGGAGCAGTGGACATTGTGTAAATGTTTCCCAAATTATCTGGGTTATCCTTTTCTTAGCTGAAAAATAAAGTCTTTACTGGCGCTCTTGTTTCTATTTAACAATATTTATTTAACACCGCAATATTACAATCTTAAGGCTTCAGGGGGCAGGCATCTTGCTTTTTAAGTAGGCTTCAGGGGAAGACATCTTGCGTTTTACGAGGCCTTGTACAATATAAAAGTTTTAATATGATTGATTAAGCTCTATGAGGATGGAAAACCCTGTGCAAAAAAACTATTTTGACAATGAACTTATCTTATGAGTAATATCCAGGTATGAAGAGTTTCATGTAGGAGATTGAAATTAAGCACAAAAACCATAAAATATAGTGTAGTATTTCATTTTAAATAAAGTCCCACATGTTTCAGTATTTCCCCCCCCCCTCCCCCCCCCCCAGTTTGTATGATCCCACCATGATAACCATATAATAATCATTATAAAAGAAAGCGAGATAAGAAAATAGAGCAGAGGAGGCACCAGGTGTTAGAAGTAGATCAGTGTAAATTTTAATGTGTAACAAAATCTGCTTAATATGGGCAGTAAACAACTCAAATTAATTTTGGCTCCCAAACTTCTGTAAAAAAAAAAAGCCTCCTGTGTCCGGATCTTCGTCGCTTTGTCTATTAAGCGAGAGCTTCGATATTGCTCTGCACTTCAATCTGGCTCCGCCTTGTTCACGGGAGCGTCGTCTGTACGTCTACACACCTTGCCAAGCTTCTTCAAAGCACGTGAATGGAACAAACCGGGAGGGGAATCTGAAACATACATAGGGCTATATGTAAATATATTCAGTATAGACCAATAGTCTATACCTGAAATGGGACCAGATTGGTCAAAGTAGGAATTTTCCAAAATTCCGCAACTCAATATAGCTGATTTTAGCCGATTTCTGTCCGTATTCGGAATTTCAGCTCTGGGAATCCAATGCATTCACTCTATTTGATATAGGCCTTAATCCCCCCCAAAAGAACCCAAAATCAACAACATTTTGAGCATTTCAATTCTCCAGTTAAAAACTGGGGAATTTAAATTAAAAATTGTTTAAAAAAAAAGAACACCCATGGAGCCAGCGGACTCCTGCAGGACCCATCAGTAGAAAAGAAAATCCCTGTCCCCTACTAAAATCAACGGGGGCCATGGCAACTAGCATAGTTCCCTAATGATAAACGGAGCCAGTCTAATGGTAGCCAGTCAAATGGCTCCCAGCACCCATAATATACACTGGAGGGACCAGGGCAATTACTGATCCTACGTGGTCCAAAACTCAGAAGTGATCCTAAGTGGTCAGAAAATGGGTAAGATGTATATACGCACAGACACAACCCAATTCATTAGTCATGGGAAGTCCTATCAGATCTCCACCTTGATACATTCATTGGTTTGCGCATATATGGAGTATTGTATGCAGTACTGGAGTCCGTATCTCCAGAGGGATCTAGATAGAAGGATATAGATACTTGGAGAGAGTTCAGAGAAGGGCTATTAAACTGCTTCATGGGCAAGCCGGCAAACATCAGAGACACTTGTTTTCAAAGGGGATCAACAGAGGGGAATTTAAATTGGTCACCTCTGTTGATCACTGTTGAAAATGAGAGTCTCTTTCTGCACTAGCAGAAAAAGATCCCGCTCTGTGCAGACCCCAATGAGAGGCACGGGACAAGCCTCCGCTCTGATTCGTTGTATGCGCGATACATTGTCAGCTTGCGCCAGTCTACTGACTGGCTCTGCCTCACTTCTGAGGCAGAGCCAAGAGGAAATCTTGCGCGTATCTCTCAAGATCCATGTTGGGTTTACTTCACAGAAGGGGACAATAGCGTTTTAGTGTTAACCCTTGGTTCCTCTACGGGAAGACAGCTTTAGTTGTGCGTCTGTGATGTTCTATGGACCGTCACAAGCCGTGCCAGGGACACCGGTGTCTTTGTTCGGATAAGTTGTCCGTCCTTCATTAGTGATGCAAAATTTCCACTGGACGCGTCAGCGGGATAGCATGACGTCGTACTGATAACGATGCCCTGCGCGGAGTGTGCCTGGACCACGTCATTTCACTCTGTGGGCTTTGCCGCCATTTTGCGAAGCGCGTTGGGTCTCGTGGATTTGAAGGTGGGTTAAGGGAAGACTCCAGCTATGATTACAGTATTTGTAAAAAATCCTATAAATCTTTCTGCGACCTCTGAATAAATCAGACAGGATCAGGCTAAACCTAGTACAGGTTAAAAATGTTTTATGGAGCCTATAATAAAAATAAATAAAGGGTTAATAATGGGCTGTTTCAATGACGTAATGCTTGGTGAAGGTGACGTGCTGCTCTGGTTACATTGAAGAAAAAAGACTTAAAATAAAAAAAAAAAAGGAAAAAGAAAAAAAGAAATGTCAATACGTGACGTCAGCGGCGCTCACCCAATAAGAAGGCGGCTTGTTAAGGCAGCGGCTAGGAGCGCGCGCTTGGTTGCCATAGAGACGGCGGGTTGGTTGTAGTCAGGCGGACGGAATCACACGGCGGCAGTGACGATGCTGGCGAGGGCGGAGCTCAGGCGGCGCGTGCACAGGAAGATGGCGCTCCCCGCGGCACCGGACCGGCGGCTGAAAACCGACAGCGATGAGCAGATTCAACTCAAGCACCGGGACCTGGACGAGATCAGCCTGTCCCCGGACACGGGAGGGATCCCCCTGCATTCCCCGTGGACGTTCTGGCTGGACAGGTACCGTATTCGTGTGTGAGACACACCGAGCAGAAGCTTGTTATGATCAGCTGCGAGGCCTGGCTGTGTGTGTGTGTGTGACCCAGCTTCCTTCATCACCCTCGGCCACTCCAGCGTATCTGTATGTGGGGGCTTTTGTGTCCACTTACCCTGGGCTCTTGGGGGAGGACACCCCCCCCCCCCCATTTTTTTTTTACCTTGGGGTAGACCTGGGCACTTGTGAGAGGTCATCCCTCCCCCCACTTTTTCTTACCTTGGTATAGACCTGGGCTCTTGGGGGAGGGCATACCCCCTTTCTTACCTTGGTATAGACTTGGGGGAGGGCAAACCCCCACTTTTTCTTACCTTGATATAGACTTGGGGGAGGGCATACCCCCCCCTTTTTCTTACCTTGGTATAGACTTGGGGGAGGGCATACCCCTCCCCCTTTTCTTACCTTGGTATAGACTTGGGTGAGGGCATACCCCTCCCCCTTTTCTTACCTTGGTATAGACTTGGGGGAGGGCATACCCCTCCCCCTTTTCTTACCTTGGTATAGACTTGGGGGAGGGCATACCCCCCCCCCTTTTTCTTACCTTGGTATAGACTTGGGGGAGGGCATACCCCCCCCCCTTTTTCTTACCTTGGTATAGACTTGGGGGAGGGCATACACCCCCCCCTTTTTCTTACCTTGGTATAGACTTGGGGGAGGGCATACCCCCCCCCCTTTTTCTTACCTTGGTATAGACTTGGGGGAGGGCATACCCCCCCCCCCTTTTTCTTACCTTGGTATAGACTTGGGGGAGGGCATACCCCCCCCCCCTTTTTCTTACCTTGGTATTGACTTGGGGGAGGGCATACCCCCCCCCCCTTTTTCTTACCTTGGTATAGACTTGGGGGAGGGCATACCCCCCCCCCCCCTTTTTCTTACCTTGGTATAGACTTGGGGGAGGGCATACCCCCCCCTTTTTCTTACCTTGGTATAGACTTGGGGGAGGGCATACCCCCCCCCTTTTTCTTACCTTGGTATAGACTTGGGGGAGGGCATACCCCCCCCCCCCCCCTTTTTCTTACCTTGGTATAGACCTAGGCTCTTGGGGGAGGGCATCCTTTTTTGTTTTGTAGCTGCCCTTCACATAATTACAAAGGTCCATCTTGTTTTGCAGCACTGTAGACTGGGTACAGAGTATAATTAGTTTGGAATGTCCTAATTTAAGGTGTAGTACAACTAATGAGGGTGGTACTGCCAAAATTGGTTCCTAGTGTAAATGGTGGTAGAGGTATGGTTACTCAAGAACTAGGTTTTTGATTACATAAGATGTAACTAGATTACCTGTGCATTTAAAAAAAAAAAACGCATATGATATGACACTTTTTTTTTTTTTATATGTTTGAATTAATTGCATCTAAAAGTAAAAATTTAGCTTTCTGAGACAGAAGAGAAACTTTTAGTATCCATTTTGAGAATTGTACCCATGATGCAACCTTCTTCCAGCCAGTCTCACTTTACAACATTGGCCAAAGCCTGTATGATGATGTCATAAGATACACCCTAGCCCTCTTACTGGGTCCTGTGTATCATAGTGGGCAGGGCTAGGTGGCTGTGTACAACTTTGTTTACCTGCCTTCCAAACCAGAGATGAGATTAACCAGATCATACTGAGATACTAGTGAGATACTAGTGCTGTAAAGTGTCAGGGGGGTGGCACCTAAAAACACTGTCACAAAAATGGAAGTGCCCAGTCACACTTGTTTAGTAAAATATTTTATAAAAATAAACTTGCAAAACACAGACATCTGAAGTCAACAATGCAAAATAAAAAATAAACTGGATTTTGAATGTGTTTTTTTTTTTTTTTTTCCACCATTCCTTCCTAGAAATATCCAGCCCATGCTAAAAATATAGCATCCTCTATTGCTTACTTTAACTGCAAATATGGCCACATTAATTAGAGAAATGATCTGTAATTGTTTAAATTCTACAGGGCCAAATCTCTGATTTCTATTAGTGCCTGGTCCTGAACTAGTTGCCCTTGTTCTTGTTGACGTTATAATTAATTCTACTTGCCGTCACTGGTCGTTTAGGAAGGGAAATGGCCTCCAATATAGCCCTATTTACAGCAACTGGTATACAGTCTATAGCTATGATCACCGGCAGCCTAAATCGAACCCCTGCAGGGCTTGGAAAGCCATAAACAGTTTGTTTCAGGGGAAAAAAAAAATTCTCTGGCAACTAAGCATTTATTGTCTACGGCTGAACTATTTTTTTTTTTTCTCTTCCTGAATGGAACTGAGCTGGTGTCCTAAGATGACCCTGCTGGAGGTTGTGAGAGCTTAAAATGCTTTAAAGTGTCTGTTCCACTTAGCTTCTGTATGTTGTACATGTGTTTATTTGTGAAATTTATTTAAATGTTAAAACAATTTACAGTTCTCCTGTAAATCTTAATACTAATTTTGCAAGAACCTCCAATAAGATTGTCAGGACTTTTGTAGCAACAGCAATACAACTGTTTCCTTTTTATTTTCAGTTTTTATGGTATATGTATAATTGAGGGCAATGCTGATCAGATCTGTGTACGTGATGGACCTAAAATCCACTGTGTGAATGGCATTGACCTCAGTTTTGTTTTCAAGTCTGTAATTATTTGTCAATGTATTTATTTTTGTTGCCAGAAGTGTTGCCATTTCAGCTCATGGGTTTTATATTTTGATATTTGCTTGTATCACAAACGTAGCAGTATATACTTTTTTTTTTTTTTTTCTTGCAGATCTCTTCCAGGGACAACAGCTGCTGAATGTGAATCAAACCTGAAAAAAATCTACACCGTACAAACTGTACAGGTGAGAAAACCGACCTCGGTAGAGGCTCTACCCTCCCCGTGCAGGTTCATGTGGAATATTCTGATTATCAGCTGTTCAGACGGCCTCTAGGTAGAACTAGATATTAACAGACCTGCACACACAGCATTGATGGCTTTTGCAATGATATTGGGACAAGGTGATCACTGTACCCTCAATCTGTCGTGATAACAGATGTTTACATTTGATGAGATTTGTTAACTTTGTCTATAAAGACACCTTTTCCGGAGCCGGCACAGCATGGTTTTGTCACTAAACCTATTTTGTTGAAAATAAGGTTTGATCTGAAAGCCCCCCAAACAAAGCGTCTCTCAGCCGTAACTCCAGATCCATTAATTGGTGGTCACCAAACCCCTCTCCATTTTGAAAGGAATGAAGGTAAAGCTGATAACAGGTCGTGGAGAAAACCAGTCGGGTGTTTACATTTAACAAGGATTATCTCTGCTAGTTGTATAGACCTGTTTTTGGTAGTTTTGCATGTACCTGCTTCTAAATGCAAATTCAGCCCATACAAATTGCCTATAGACTGGGCGTGTGAGTGTTAAATGCTTGTTGTGGTAGCCATATTTGATGGTTGGGTTTTGTTTGGTTGGGCGGGGGGGGGGGGGGGGGGGGTGATGGAGATGCAATTGCTGATTAAAGTCTCACAATTGGTATTGTTGGAGTCCTAAATATCCTGAAACCACAATCAGACCCATTTTGTTTATGTATATTCTTTTTGCTCCAGCTATCTGTTGTGAATGCTCTTCCTGTGGGGGGATATTATCAAGGGAGCTCAGCAGATAATGAGTAAAGTGCTAGATACCTTTGAATCATATCTTTCATGCCAGTTTTTGTGCATTAAATCTCCCAGGATCTCCAGCCCGTCATGATCCACAGCAACTCCTAGTGCCAAAGATTGTCTGAATGTCTGTCTGTGCATCATAGGCCTATCCTTTTACTGGCACTCTAATCTTACTGGTTTCACCTGCTCTCATAGTTGAGTATTAGTCTAGTGGTAGAAGGCAAGGCTGCTAATTGAATATGTTCCCAATTCAATATGTATTGTGTTCTTTTATACATGACCTGTAGTATAACGTTGTAATTAACTCTAACATGATGATGTGTTTGTCTTGCTTCTAGTGTTTCTGGAGTGTGTACAACAATATTCCTCCGGTTCCAAACCTCCCTTTAAGATGTAGCTACCATTTAATGAGAGGTGAAAGAAAGCCGCTATGGTGAGAAGATGGAATGGATTTATCATTTGAAATGCTGTCCTTGGCATGACTGGGACCTTGTCATTCATCAAAATATTGTTTTAAAAGAATCAACTGCATGGCAGGACCAAAGTTAAGACTGCATTAGCCAATGATTGCTGGGGAATGACCTGGGAATTTGGGAGAATCTCTCATTGAAAGGCTTCCATGTTTGGGGATTTGCAGGCAGAAGGGGGCTAGTCTTTGCCATACTTGAACTTCCTATTCGGAGACTATCTCCACTGATTCAATCTGTAAATGATGGATTGGACCCATCCTCTGGTACTTATCTGCTGACCTATTCTATGTTTCTATAGTCTCATCCAAGTTCTATTTCTCATTTTGAAAAGTTAAAGGGCCAACAGTCCAGTTAAACTGAGAATGATGTTCTCACCCTGTATTCAGAGGCGCTGTTATATAACGCCAATACCATGATACGCACATACAGATCGAGCAACTGCCTCGCATCACCCTATTGGGATTTGAATGCAACTTTGTTAATAAAAAGCCCATGTCTTGTAGAGTGAGCACCCCTGCATGTTTTATTATTTTCATGGCTGTATTTCATAAAGTGATAATGTGTTTACACCATTAGTAATTTTATTGATTTTTCTCCCCAGGGAGGAAGAATGCAATGCAAAAGGTGGTGTGTGGAAAATGAAAATCCCTAAAGAGAGCTCAGTAAGTGGATTCCAAGCAAAATAGATATTACTGTAACTTTTGACATTTGAAGGTGGCCTGCATTTGTGCCTTTTTTGTCAGCACTTTCCTTGTTGTAACTGACATGATTTTTTTTATTTTTATCCTTCCATGGTCACTGGTATCTGCAGGGTTTTGTTTTGTTTTTTTTAAATTGGCTAAATGATTGGAAACAAATGTTTATAGTGAGCATATCATTGTTCATATTCTGTTTAACATGTATAAACTTATCTCTATAGGCTCTTGTTTGGAAAGAATTATTGCTGGCCACCATTGGAGAGCAGTTTACAGATCACTGTGCAGTTGGTAAATAAATAAAACAATTTTTTTTCCTATTTTTTTTTTTTTATTTTAAAAATTCACTTAACCCTAAATATATTTGGACACTCCTCCCCCTTTCTCCTGTTTTCTGATCTTAACACTTTTTTTAGGGGCTGAAATGTTCCAATCAAGAAACCATTGGTTTTTATCTTGACCACTTGGTAGTATTTGCTCTATGGTTGGTTGATTCCTTGCTTGTTTTTTTTTAGCCATAAACTGATATTTAGTGAGGTTGGCATGATCCGCTAGGCAAATATCCAGTCCCTTTGTTCTCTGGCTTAACCTGACTTTTTTTTAAAAATATTTAATTCTGTGACTTTCTTTAGCCAAACGTATTTCTAAGGGTTTTTCCAACTGACTTGTGATCTCCCTCCTTTCTAGAGGATGAAGTGATTGGGGTCAGTGTGAGTGTTCGTGACCGTGAAGATGTTGTCCAGGTTTGGAATGGAAATGCCTCTGTTGTTGGTGAAGCAACTGTACTAGAAAAAATCTTCAAACTTCTGCCAAACACGTCTTTCAAAGCTGTATTTTATAAACGTAAGTGGCTTTTTCGGCTCTTGTCTAAATGGCAAAGTACTAATCAATATGTTTGAGGAGGATTATAAACCCCCAATAAATGTACCGCGGATGCGTGGGCAGAAGCTGCCGCCTAGTGAGAGGATGTACCTCATACATACTGCGGTGAAACCCCCATAGGAACTATCAACCAGGCATTATGCAACACCAAAAAGGGATCTGGTAGAGATCAGAGATCACTTCTAACTGTTAGACTGCCCATAGGGCAGTCGGTTATATTGCAGTTAAAATACAAACCAACCCTAGATTTAGAGTTAGGTGGTCAGGTCAGTGCAGGCAAAAATGGTTTGGAAACAAATTGCTACTTTCGGGTTATTGCCCTATAATTTTGTGTGGGGGGGGGGGGGGGGGGGGGTACAATAAACCTGGGCCATTATTAAACACAGTATAAATATAAAAATCTATTTAGCAGGTTTTATTTTTTTTTTTGTGCAAAATTTCAATTTGGAGGCAATGTAAACCAATGAAATGGAACTTTACAACTGAAATGACTTGTATAAAACCCCACTGACCCCACCAGACTGTAGTATCTTAATTAGTCTAGCATGACCAGAAGAGTAATCTATATGTTGGGTACCTCTCTGCAGTAACACAAGTTTCAATTCCACACACCCTGAAATCAGACTTGTATCACTGCTGTGTGTAAATGGATACGTTAGAGGAAGGGTCACTGTAACCAAGTTGTTAGGTGGGCTTTAGTTTCTGCATAGTGAGCATACATGCAGTGTCTAATTCACTTGTCATTCCCTTACAGCCCACGAAGAACATCACGCCTTTGAAGGAGGCCGTTCAAGACATTAGCGCCGCACTGTAGAATTTTTATTTTTGTCTCTTTCCCCTTTTGACTTCCAAAATGGCTCCAGAAGCGGCACGGCTGGACCATCCGGCATCACATGAAGGGGTTCAATAGTTCCGCGCACAGGTGCTTCGCTGAGCAACATGGGTTTTTTTTTTTTCCAAGACCTGCCTGACTCTCTTGTGCGGTTTTTACTCTAGGTTTTATTTTTGTGCATTTAAACAAGTTTCAGAACAGGCAACTTTGACATTGGGACAAAATAATAAAGTAATGCCTGGGGTTTTTATATTTTAGTCCTTGACACGTCACTCACAATGCACTGCACTATGGTTTGGCACTTGTTAAGAGTGTCTACACATGTTTTTTTTTTTTTTTTCTATCTCCTCCTTCTGTGGGTGAAATAATGGCATCTCTCCCAAGGGGGGTGGCTCTTTCTGCAGGTGCATTTTGGTAATCCCATGCTTTTAAAACCAACTCCAGAATTAGATCTGTTAATGTAGTTACTCAGGGCTAGCGTAGTCAGTTTATTTGAGGCTGTCCAGTCCCTTTATGAATGGGTGCTTTCACACTCTTAATCAAGAACCCCAGGAATAATGTGTTTTTTTTTTTTTATTTTTTTTTTTTAGTTCTGTTGCCAAGTTTGAGACATGGTGCTGTACACTGACTTTTGGCTAATTGAAACCCCCCCTCTAAAATCATGTTTATTAAAACACTTGTCTTGAGTGTGCACAATCATGACATGCTGCTTTCATATAATATATATTTTTTTTGTTTCTGTTCATAGTTTAAATGTAATCCCATTTAATCCGTAGTTTCATTGTTTAGGGACATTACTATATAGTTTTCCTGCCACAGACTCCGATCATTGCACTGTATATAACCAATATCTGGTATTGCACTGATCCTAGGCCCAAGCCCCCCTGGCACAGGAGCATCTCACTGAATGAGTTGCATTGCTGTTTTTAATACCGGATTGGGTGTGTTTTTTTTTTATTTTTTTTTTTTTAGCATCACATGTGTGATTAGGGATTTCTGGATGCGAGAACACTTAATTTATAGGCTAGCCTTAACATATGAAAGGAAAGACATACAGATGGATTAAATAACGTGCAATGGATTTTTTATCCTTTTTAATTAACCTGTTTTCTAGAATTAAAACCTGGCCTTCCTCATCTGTTCCATAGCATGATTGATCCTTTTTTTTTTTTTTTTATTTTTTTTTTTTTAAACACGTGCTCACTTGTCAAATACTTGCCACAAAGGCTTTCTCTTGTTTTAGCTACAACGTCACATTACTTTGTTTTTAATGGTTACTTTCATTGTGTGAATTTTTTGGTTTTTTTTTATTGATCTATATTCCCCACCCTCCCAGTAAGGCTGTGGCAGTACCTTTTATGGCTTGTAAAAGATGCTGCAGCTAATTCCCTTAGCCTATTGCTATTCTTTAAAGATCACGGTTCACAATTGTAGCACTGCTGTGAAATGTGCAAGTGTTCAGCTTTGAGTGCATATTTGTCAGTCTTATCAAGATTATCAATTGTATCCTCCATAGAACCAAAGATTTGGCAGTCTCTGAGAAAGTTGGCAGTGAATGTACAATAACCACTGCACATTGTAAAGGGTTTTTTATTTTTTTTCTTCTTCTCCTGTGTGGAACTGATAAACCTTCTGTTGGATATGGTTATGTCTGTATTTCACTGGTGGGCTATTTAAGTTGCAAAGTGGTCACTATTGCACTGACATCCACCACCTCACCATCCGTCAACTCTTTAATTTATCGATTTTTCCTTTTATCTTTTTATGCTTTACCTGTATTTATAAACGGCATATATATATATATATATGTGTATTCAGTCGTAATGTGAATAAAGATTTTTCTAAAGTCCCTTTGGTGGTATTCTGTTTATTAAAAATAAAATGAATGTTACAAAGTGCAGAACTAAGACTTTACTGATTTGATTAGAGTTGAGCGGACACCTGGCTGTTCGGGGTCAAACTTGACCCTGAACCCCATTGAAGTCAATGGGGACCCGAACTTTTGGCCACTAAAATACCTCTAAAAAAAAAAAAAAAGTCCTGGAAAGGGCTAGAGGGCTGCAAAATGAAGTAAAATGTGGGTGAGTGTCCCCATTCATACGAATAGGGACTCTATTTCTGTTTTATAGAAAGCCAATAGCATTACATACAATGTAATCGCCGAACTCCAACACTGACATACAGTGAAATGTCCGGGGTCCAAAAACCGTAAAGTTCGGGTTCGCTCAACGCTAATATTGATGTGACCTTCTCAGATCACTAATCCATACAGAATTGCATTCCCAACAGGCTGTATTCGGATGCAACATTTGGCCCCTTGTTTAATTTGTGTTGGCTATTCCAAGGGGTCAGAAATTAAAGTAGGAGGGGCTAGGGACTTTATAATTCAAAGTATACAGGACAATGTCGTCGTCCCCATCCAAAAAGTTAGTTTATTATTAACTGTGTTAAATAGAGTAAATAAAGTTCTGTTGTCATATAAGATACTGTTCTGTTCTCTTGCGTATTAAGAAAAATAAACTGTAAAATGTTGCAATATTTACACTTTCTGCTCCAGCAACAAACACACCTCAAATGCAAAAATAAAGTAAAACAATTCCTATTTGAAATGCAATAATAAAACTAAGCGAAATGTTTTAATCATCCTTATCTAACATAGAAACATAGAATGTGTCGGCAGATAAGAACCATTCGGTCCATCTAGTCTGCCCAATTTTTCTCAATACTTTTACCACTTCCGCTGGAAGGCTATTCCATGCATCCACTACCCTCTCAGTAAAGTAATACTTTCATTAGTCCCTGGCCTTATCTTATATCTAGGATAGCCTTATACCTATCCCACGCAGGCTTAAACTCCTTCACTGTATTAACCTCTACCACTTCTACTGGAAGACTATTCCATACATCCACTACCCTCTCAGTAAAGTAATACTTCCTGATATTACTTTGAAATCGTTGCCCCTCTAATTTAAGACTATGTCCTCTAGTTGTGGTAGTTTTTCTTCTTTTAAATATACTCTCTTCCTTTACTGTGTTGATTCCCTTTATGTATTTAAATGTTTCTATCATATCCCCCCTGTTACGTCTTTCCTCCAAGCTATACATGTCAAGATGCTTTAACCTTTCCTGGTAAGTTTTATCCTTCAACCCATGAACCAGTTTAGTAGCCCTTCTCTGAACTCTCTCCAAAGTATCAATATCCTTCTGGAGATATGGTCTCCAGTACGGCGTACAATACTCCAAGTGAGGTCTCGCCAGTGCTCTGTACAATGGCATGAGCACTTCCCTCTCCCTATGCAACCAAGCATTCTGCTAGCATTTCCTGCTATCTCTCTTAGTGGGTAGACTTGTTTTTTTAGAGTCTTGAGTCAGGTGCTCCATCTGTGGTCAGATGTATGTCTAAACCTTTCCACCCCTATGGCGCAAAAAAGGGCTTTATAATTTTTGTATAACAATATAATAAAAATGTATTTAAAATGACAAACAATCAGTCTTTCAAAAATATCCATTTCTGCCGCTGAGATGAGCAGTAACTATTGGTTTTGCAACTTCCCTGCGATGTAGTCTGGATTGGGGCACGATGTTTATATACCTTGTGATCACACTAACCTTTTATGACTTTGTATTGCACTTTGTACAGCTTTTTACTCTGCAAGGCTTGTTTATAGTACAGCCTTTGGCGTATGGAAAACAAACATTGCAAACATCTCCTGATTACAGCTATTCTCTTGTTGAGTACCTTCCATCATTAAAATATTTGTGAAAGCACTGCTGCCGCTCTCACCATAAAGACTTTATAACAAACACCCCTCCCCCATTTCACCCCAGAAAGTCCAATTCCTCATCCTTGGTCACTTATACAATGAAACCACTCTTAAAACTCTGGAGGAATTATCACAGCACCCAACTACTTCCAAATCTGGCATTTATTTTACCAATAAGAATCTGAGTACCCCTAAAAGCCTGACCCATTCCTACACACGGTGTATTGCCAACATAGCCTCTCCCATAACCCCATTATTATAGACGGCTTTATCTTTACCACATGAGGTCATTGCATACTACATAGCCACAGAATGTTCCAGAAGAGTCCCCGGAAAAAGAAAGCCAATTAAACTTAACAGGGAAACTAGAAGAATTCACAGGTCCACACAAAGACTGGACTGAGGTCAGGGGATGCCCGCAAAATTTGAACATACTACTCCCTCCCCCAGGGAACATTGTGTGCATTACCATACCTCTCAAGTGTCTATTTTGGACCCAAAACTCTCTGTTCCTCATTCCTCGTTTATTGTCCATCTTTTCAGGGAGCTCGAAAGTTCTGGTTTGTGTGAGTGTATCCCAGAGCTTCAAAGCAAAAAAAAAAAAAACTCTCAAAGTGTGTTTTAATGACAGTAAATTGTGTAAATAAATTACTTTATTCTTAATCTAAACTAGTTACCAAATGACATCAGTAGACCATACCATAGCTGTAAATGTTCTGGTAATGTCCTGCCTCAAGCCACTCCCACAAAAATGAAAGTGTCCCTCTTCGGCCATTTGCCATGTTGGGCCGTACTCATAGGTTGCTTTTCCTGCGCAATGAAATGTATTTCAAGAACTGATAAATACATCAATAACAATGATGCCATATTCTCTGATATATGACCTAAATAGCTGTTTATTGGCTGCCATACAGAAAAAGCGTGGCTTCCCTGAACAACCTGCTAGAAATGGGACAGTGCTACTAGATCCTGTCAGTAGTGTATCTTCCACAAAGCAAACAAGGCACTCGCCTAGGGCAGCACATTGCCAGAGGGTGTTAAAGCACACTTCTGGTGCTTCAAACATTTCTGTTCCCTCCCCCACCATTTAGCAATTAATCGCCATTAATCGGGTTGATGGGGGCATGTAATGAGGGTGATGGGGCATTTAGTGTTTATGTAATGGGGGCATGTAATGGGATGATTGGGCATGTCATGGGTGTGCAACGTGGGGGGGGTGCCTGAATTTTGTCTGCCTAGGGCAGCACAAAACCAAGATACACCACTGGATCCTGTGCTTACGTATTCACTAAAATGAACTTACCCGTGCATCTGGGGGAGGAGGTTGTCACTGGATATACAATTTAAAAATCAATAAACACCATATCACAAACATGGTCTCAATATATTACAGTATATATTGTGTATGAATTACAACTTGTGATATTTCTGCTCAGAGAGCTCCCTCTGCTGCAGTCCACTAGTACTGCATGTGTGCACACCAAACGTATATACATTGAGGTGTGGGGAAAGATTGGCAAGTCTGAGGAGCATACTGGCAAGTCTGGGCAAGCTCAGTGGGCAGATTGGTAAGTCTGGTGGCACATTGGCAAATAGGAGATAAAAACAAGAAATGCATTTTTTTTATTAACAAATGAAAAAACTGTTTACATGTGAATTAATATTTACTAGTAAAAAATGTTCCCTTCAGGTAGTCTGATACTGAGGTTTTTTTTTTTGTTTTCCTTAATTAATATGCAAAGTTTGAGAGGGGGTCGTCTTATATTCCAGTAAATACGGTAGATACTAAACCGGTTCATGGGTTGAAGGATAAAACTTACCAGGAAGGGTTAAAGCATCTTGACATGTATTGCTTGGAGGAAAGACGTAACAGGGGGGATATGATAGAAACATTTACATACATAAAGGGAATCAACACAGTAAAGGAGGAGAGGATATTTAAAAAATGAAAGACTACCGCAAGAAGAGGACTTTGAAATTAGAGGGGCAACGGTATAAAAGTAATATCAGGAAGTATTAATTTACTGAGCATTATGGGAGAAGTAGTCCACAGCATCTGGGGTGGCAAAGGTTTCCTACCCCCTGTTGTATAAGACACCCTCTGTCTCGTCTTTCTTCCAAACTATACATCTTAAAATCCTTTAACCTTTTCCTGGTGCAGTGAGAGACCCTCATTTTTACATGGGATCAGCAGAGGAGACCTTAACTAGCAGCGAGAGACCCCGCTCCATGCGGACCCCGAATAAGAAAAAACACCTGTCAGCACGGGCCAGCACCATGACCAGCGCTGCCCCAGCTCTGAGCCAGAGCCGAGGGTAAACCTGCGTGTATCTCTTAAGATACACATCAAGTTTATTTAGAAGGGGACACCATTTTTTTTAACCCTTAGCAAGAGTTAATAAAGACTTTCGTTGTCCTTTAACTATAAATTGGAAAATCTGGTGAGCTTCCCCTGCTAGAAGCTCTGGATAAAATCCTCAGTCACTCTTACCCCGTCTCATATGACATTTTAAAGGGATTTACTAGGCATGGTATGTACTTACCTGCCTTTTATTGCCATGGTTCCTGGATTTTCCAGAAAGCTTTGCCCTTGGACTTGGGTCTACCTCGTTCCCCTTTGTTCTCAATGTACTGAACACATCTCGCTTCTGTCAGAGCATGCAAAGGAAACAGCATTAACACAACCATCGGGAAATCTAAACCCAGCGTCTTTTCAATGCCAAACAGTGACAATGAGGGGGATGTGAAGAATGGCGTGTATTTTACTTACACCGAGACCGGCACTGACGCTGGTATCTATTTCTCAGACAAGGCCTCTCTGTCTTTTAAATGAAATATTAGAGTTTCGGATCTTTTTTTTTTTCTAGCGAAGAAAGAGTACGTAATGTGTAAATATTAAAATCAGACTGAGTCTTCTGCACAGACCCAGGTGTAGGGCATATTTTGGGTACCCTAGACAGCTGAAGGCCCTGGGGTGAAGACTTCCACTCTCCTTTTCTGGTCTTCTGGCTATGGAGGGATGAAGGCCAAAGGTGTTTCCTGTGTCGTGAGGCAAAAAGAGACCTGAAGACCCATCTGACCTTATGTTCGGGGAGGGCAGGGAGCAACGGGGTTTTAGTCTGTACAAAAAGGCAGCACACCAGATATAACAAACATAAAAAATAACCTTTAATATAATAATTAAAATATCAAGACAATATAAAAATACAAATACACAGTAGAATAATACCAGTCAAATATAAACCAAATCCAGGCTGATAATAGTAAATATATAGCACAAATACAAAAGTAAATAAATATAGTACCTAAGGGGAGAGCAAACAAAACGGAAAAATATGCAGAAGCTAAATATACTCACAAGGATGCAGAGACCAGGTAGAAGATACCCAAAACACCGGGGTTTTAGACCTTAAAGGGAAAGGTACCTGCTCAATAGTGGCCCACACGTGCACTTTGCACTCTTGGATTTGGCACAAGAGCACAAAGTTGATGGCACCTAAGGTTACAATTTAAAAAATGGAGGCTACCAGTCAGAGGATTGAATGGCATCTTAGAAACTATATGCTATTTATCCTCATACTAGGATAATCCAATTGCTCTATGTTAAAGCACAACACAGAACATCACCAGCTCCAGCTAGAGAGACTGATCCCAGCATCATACTGCCTCTAGTGTGTGATATTTTAATAAACTTTAGTAAAACCTTAACATTTTAATTTCTGTGGAGCTCTTTTACTCTATGGGATCAGGACTTTTATGAAAGAAGACAAATAACGCAGAGCAGTGAGACCTCTGTGCTTGTATAGCTCTATCACAGGGCAGACATGTCCCCTCTGACCCAAGATTCTAAAAAACATGTCTGCCCCCTGATAGATCTAAAAGAAGCACAGAGAGCTTAATAGGGTACATTATTTATATTCTTCCATTAAATCATTTCAATTTAAAATGTCTAAGATGCAATATTTCAATGGAACAGAAGGTTTTTTTTATTTAAAAGTGTCCTTTAAATCAGTTTCTAATAGGGTACAGGTGACGGTAACAAAATTTGCCATGGTGCATCTAAATTGACTTCCACCCCCTCACTGATGTTAAAATCTGTTGTCTAGCATTAAAATAATCCTCAAAATAAACTGTAGAAATCTACCACGCAAGTGCTTCCACCTAGTGGCAAGAAAGTAGTATGCCATGTTAAACATAACAGCCCAAAGTGGATATTTTAAATAATACACAGAAAATAGCATGTTAATGACTTGTAAGTTAGGGGGGGGGGGGGGGGGGGGGGGGGGCAATATGTAACAAGCTCATGCACAATGTGTTTGTGGAAAGTTGTTTTTTCTAACTTAAGGTCCCTTACTGTGAAATCTCATGACTTCCTAGTATATCATTATAACGAAATTGATTACAGCCATCTCTGTGATGATAAATTAGCATAACCCATCAACCCAGACAGTGCTTTTACAGTCAGCGGGATGCATCCCTTAATGCTCTCCATCCATCAAGGCTATTACAGAGCCGTGTTTTTATTATTTTATTATCTTTATTTAATTTTCACCTTTAAATTTAAATTACACCCCCCCCCCCAAAAAAATAAATTGTGACCATTTATATTTCAGATAGTGTAACCTTTTCCATTATCACAGAGGTTGGATGGTTTCAATTGTCTTCTGCTTATTAATAAAATAGTTAAACTCAGATTAAGGCATGCGGTTATGTGGGTGATTTATCTTTTGGTAAAGCCATGTTTTGTTATTTGTTATTATTTTTAGATTAACACTACCTTGCACCAATTTCTGAACAACAGCTACTAGACACTGTGGGGGTCCTGTATAAAAGAACATTTATGGGGCAAAATTCTAAACCACTGCTTTCTATGGTGTCTGGATCCATTTTTAGAACTTTTCCTCAAATTTTACATTTATACCTAACTCCCTGTATGTCATTATTATTGATTATCATACGATGGTTGCAGCTTGAGAGGTCATGTGTCAGCGCTACCATGAATTAATTTTAGCGGGGGTCACCGAAAACTGACCACGCTACTGCGCAAGCATGCATTCTCCGGTGTCCTGGACACTGGTGAATGAGGTGGGGTCCACAGGACTGCGGTCTCGAATCCCACTGATCTCTACCTCGGACACAGGTAGGGCTTGGCCAGACAGAATCCAACTTGGGTTTGGGAGGCATGGATTAAAAAACGTGAGAGATGGGCTCACAAGAGCACACCGTTTTTTTTAAAATGTTGTTCCTAAATGATAGTATCCGCATGAGCTTTCTTCCAGGTAGATTAGATGTTCCAATAAGTTCTTATTTTCACATTTTGTCGGATTTGGGTACAATAAGTGTATCAGTCACCATGGAAACAAATGGAAGGGTGTTTTTTTTTTATTTTTTTGCCGATTGCTCCACATTTCGAAACTTGATGGGACTAAAACTCTCCTCCAACCTCATCACCGCTTCTCACTTGCGTCCCCAAGATTTCGACCTGAGTTGCCCCCTCTCTCTGGAACGCTCTTCTGCAGAGCATCCAGCTCTCTCTCCCTACTTTTCAAACTTTAAAAAGTCCCTCAAAATTCATTCAAAAGAATCTTGCTACCCAACCCACTAGAATACCGGTCACTTTACCTCTAGCTGATCCCACCTAGCTGGAACACGCACAATTCATCTTTGGCCTATTCCACCTAGTGCCACCCATCCACACTACTGTTACTACAACCTAGATCCCTCTGACCTCTTCACTCCCTTATGTGTTTCATGTACCCCATTTCCTCTAGATTGTAAGCTTGCCAGCAGGGTTCTCATGTACCACTCTGTTCTAGTTTGTCTAACTTAGTATGTAGTTCCCTTTTATGCTCTGTACCTTGCACTATATATATAAATGGTAATGTAATGTAACTTGGCCTTCTGAATCCTTTTAAACGCTATTTTCCACTACTACTTGTCTCCCAAATTATTTTATAAGAACCCTCTACTTATTTATAGTTGCATATTTAGTGTTCAATTTACTCGATTCAGCCGGTTAAACCTGAAGGAACAGGCTGACGTAACACAACCTTATCTAATGTAGTAGTTGTCAATGAGTCAGGAAGTCAGTTGACTGACACATTCACTCCATGTATCATCAAAAAGATCTTACTGAATAAATAATAATTTACAACAGACAACAACATTTAAATGGCTTTTCTGAAAGAGATAAACCAGTCTAAACATGCGATTTAGAACGGTATGAATTTTTTTTTTGCATTTCCAGTTTGGAGTCGGAGATCTTCATTGCTCTAAAAAATAGAGGCAGATTGTACAAAGAGTCCTCCAGGCTGTCTTCCAAAGAGTTTGTTTTAGTTTTAAGTGTTTCTAAAGAAATATTGTTCTTTTTTTTTTTAACCGTAAAAACGTGTGCGCTAAAAACTTTCATTTTTTTTTGTGCCTCCAGCAAACAAATGTATCCCTGAGTTATTTAATTAAAGTAACATATTGAAGGTCAAAGAATGCGACCTTCACTCCTGACATGCTGTAACAAGAGAAAGAGTCTGGATCATGCAGGTAATGTATGTATTTACACGAAACACTATACACATGAGACACAGAGAATCTTTGGAGACTGAGGGGAAAAACAAACAAAAAAAACACAGTTTTAATTATGACTTTATTTAACCCGTTATGCCAAAAGGATGTATATAAATATACACACACACTTCTTCCCTAGAATGCTCCTTGAGGACCATGTAAATATATACATTTGTCCTCGCTCTGTAAGCCGCGGGTGCCGTGATCAAATAAGTGGGTGCAAAACCAGTTAAATTGCATGCACTGGCTCCTGGAACAAGAGTCTGGCTCAAAACGGAGCCAGCTCAGAGCACTTCCGGGGCATGATGAAACAGCGATCAAATGTTGGCTTTGACACTGGCGCTTAGGCAGAAACAATGGCGTCAGAAGTTTGATACCAGGGGTTAAACCATTTGAGGGTGGAAATCATTAAGATACTTGACCGGTTATCTAAATTATCGGTCACCTAATGAAAATTCATAAATTGTCAGAAAACAACTGGTCTTTTAAATGTGTCTGTGGTGTCTCCAGTCTATGGTATTACCTTATGGCTTGATATGTGAATTACACGTCTTATTGAAAGTAGAACACTTGCACATCAAGCCACACGTGATATCATATACTAGGGACACCACGGACAGAGGGATGCCTGCTCGGACAGACACATCAGCCCGGGAGAGTATGTGAGCAGGAGCAGAGACTGCAGATTGCACAGACCCGCCCAACAGACCGTAACTGCTGACCGCCAGGGACCTTGCTCATCTCCTGATAACCGATACTTCCCTGCACGACCTTTGCGCTCCCCAATGGGACTGAAACTCTCCTCCAACCTCATCACCCCTTCTCACTCGCGACTCCAAGATTTTGCCCGAGCTGCCCCCTCTCTCTTGAACTCCCTTCCACAGAGCATCCAGCTCTCTCCCTCCTTTTCAAATTTTAAAAAGTCCCTCAAAACCCACCTCTTTAAAGAAACTTACTACCCAACCCACTAAAACACCTGTAACTTCACCTCCAGCAGTTCCCACCTAGCTGAAACACACACTACTCATCTTTGGCCTATCCCACCTAGTGCCACCCATCCACACTACTGTCATTACAACTTCAATCCCTCTGACCTCTCAAACCCCTTGTTTGTCTTATGGACCCCATTCCCTCTAGATTGTAAGCTTGCAGGCAGGGCTCTCTACCTCATGTACCAGTCTGTTTCTAGTGTGTCTAACTTAGTATGTAGTTCCCTTTATGCTCTATACCTAGCGTTACGTAAATTGTTGACGTTATATAAATAAATAAATGGTTTCTCCTGCCCCAGGGGGGAGAGACATCACCTATAAGCCACCTTTTAGTGAATAGACCCCAGAGAGTAACCCTGTGGGATCTTGAAGGTGCTCAGCAGGAGCATATACCCTCCCTCTTCTCCCGGTATGAATTCAGTACACACAAGAAGGATATTTTTCTGATGTGTAGCTGGTGAGGAGCATAGACTTATTTGCAGGGGTGTTGGAGCATAATTAATTTGAAACTCCAATGCAATAGGAGAGTCAAGCTTGTCCCCTGAGGGGAAACCTTTGGTAAAATGTTCACTTTCATACTCTGAAAATGCTAAATATATAAATGAGCGTAACGCCTGAATTTAGTGCGAGTGGCCCTGCGCTCAGCTTCACGAACCTCGTATCATGTCGGAAGCCAGAGTCAAGGATGTATGGAGGCAAGGAAGGAGAATAGGAGTTGTAGTAGATAGGTCGTTGGATTGCAGTTGAGGTCAAGATAGAAAATAAATAAATACATCTTTAGCCATTAACAGAAGGAATCAAACACCAGTTAGGAGAAATACTTATAAGTTTTCCTCGTAATCCTGGATTCCCAGCTCTGACCACAAAGCATTGGATATTTTCCCATTTGGTGTAAGAATCAATGGTAAATTATTGGCCTGGAAAAACTATCAGCGAGTTAAACTATTCAGGAAATGCCATTTAACCTCAGGCCAGAAGGAAGGTGACCCATGAAAGCATGTTCTTCCATTGGGCAGCCAGGGTAGTTCTGAGGTTCGAGCTCGTTATGGCTGAACTATACTAAGCCTTCCCAACACCTCAGAGAAGCCACTGCTTCGGGCCTCAACGCAGAAACCCGTAAAGCACCTTTGTGTTCAGTCCTTGTGAAGTAGGACAGTGTCTGTAGTCAACTGATTTGTGCCCAAACTTAATGAATGGACAGCAAACACAGGTTGACACTCCCTTGTCCGAAAGGCTCGGATATTTTTGGGTAACGTTTGATTTCGGCAGCACCAGCCCTATAACTATTCTAAAACAGTGAAAAAGTATTGATAAGCGCTGTAACAAGTGGACAAATGCAGCAAAACACTAGTGTAGCTTCCCCAAAACAAACACAAAAAAAGTGAATACAAAAGAGAATAAAGTATTGCGCAATCGAAAAATTATTATAAAACAATAATACTTATATCAATAAATAGGGGATTTTCAAACCAAGTATATGCAAAAGAAAAAGAGGAAAATCCAATTGTGCAGTGTATAAAAATACGTTTATAAATATAAATAAATGCCCCCCAATGAAATAGAACTCACATAGTCCAGAGCCCAAATAACTGGTTCTGAGTGTGAAGAACCCCGACCCCTAATACTAACCCACGAGCCCTTATACTAAAATTAACCCCCTAAACCTAATACTAACCCTAATACTAACCCCCGAGCCCTAACACTAAAATTAACCCCCTAAACCCTAATTCTAACCAAAGTAAAATAGCTAAAATACTTACCTTTAGCAATGAAATCTCCAGCGACGATCTGTCTTGCTGTGTAGAGTCAGCGGTGAAGCGGCTGCGCGGAAGCAGCCGCGATGAAGAGTCCCATCCCCTGCGTGGGATAGGTATAAGGCTATCCTAGATATAAGATAAGGTCAGGGACTAATGAAAGTATTACATTACTGAGAGGGTAGTGGATGTATGGAATAGTCTTCCAGTAGAAGTGGTAGAGGTTAATACAGTGAAGGAGTTTAAGCATGCATGGGATAGGTATAAGGCTATCCTAGATATAAGATAAGGCCAGGGACTAATGAAAGTATTACTTTACTGAGAGGGTAGTGGATACATGGAATAGTCTTCCAGTAGAAGTGGTAGAGGTTAATAAGGATGCGTGGGATAGGCACAAGGCTATCCTAGATATAAGATAGGGAACTGGGGACTAATAAAAGTATTTAGAAAATTGGGCAGACTAGATGGGCCGAACGGTTCTTATCTGCCGACACAGTCTATGTTTCTATGTTGGAGAATTTTACAAGGGAAAGAAAGCTTTATTTGTTCATTTTTAATTCATAGGGTTTATATTTTTTGATGAGCAAGTGTCATTCGATATCCCCCCCCCCTTTACTCTTTACTGGCCCCCCTGCGATGTAACCATGAGCCCATTAACCCCTAGTGAAAGTCTGCCACTTTTGAGTTGATGCAAACAGAACCTCAGACCTATTGGCTCCGAGGGGATAATTGCATTTGATATAAATAAATAAATAAAAAATAGCAGAAGATCAATACTATCAAATGTACTCACCAGACAGTTCCAGGAGTCTGTACTGCACGCTCTTGGGGCTTCCTTGACCAAGACCCCACACCCCCTTCTTTAACCCTTCCAACACCAGGGCAGCGAGCAAACCATTTCAAAGTAATCAGTTCCCCCGCTACTCCCCCCTCCATCTCAAGTGGGAATAAGACGCACGTTGCCTATAATGTGTATTGACGAAGCAATAACAAAGCACAGCAGTGTACTGGGAATGATAGATCTCATCCGCAAGAGGGACTGAGCGCCTGGTGTCTTGGTTAAAGGTGTAATTGGAACTCTGTGTGGTTCAACATTAACGTATTAATTTAATCTCTTTCCATATCAAATGTTCCTATAAGCTTGGGGATGGTGGGGGGAGTGGGGTTCAAGAATAAATGCACATAGATGCAGGGGGGGGGGGGGGGGGTATTAAAAAAACTAAGGTGGTAAGAGTCGGACGTATAGGTATTTGCCTCTTATTATATATCACGATCGGTTTGTGCCGGGCTTTTAAAAAGTGCAGCTACAGAGAGGGTGGTGGTGATTTTTTTTTTTTAATTTTTAAAGTGTATTGTGGTATTTTTGTTTTTTATTTTAAGACAGAAGTTGCGCCTCTGGAGGTGTCCAAACTATGCTTCTGTGTATAAAAACTGCTTCTGCTGAAAGGTGGTTACATACGTCCACAAACCCTATACGTAAAGAAAAAAACGTCATCCAACAAGTCCAGAACAGGGGTATAGATGTGGTGCAATCAATTAATATATGACGCTAACTAACCAAAGTTGGGAGCTTATGGTATGAAAGGCCAGGTTTAGAGCATGCGAGAGAAATAGATAGAGATAGATACACACACACACACAAAAGGCACAGAAGCGCACCCAACATTGCACTGAAAGTGTGCAAGATGTGCCAGTATGTAAGAAAAGGTGCAAACAGGATCATACATGTGATCACATCAAAAAAAAAAACCAAGCAAGGAATTTCTCCTGTGCTAATAAGGGAAAAAAAGTATATCTAATGTTTCATATACTCCTCTGTAGAGATCTTAAACTTCAACCAGAGAAATACATGCACAAGACTGTCCTTGATGAAACGGCAGGACTACGAAACGCGTAGGATTATTTTTGTTTGGTCTCATCAGCATTTTAATTCTCAGTTTGATTTGTTTTCTCTACATTCAGTGGACATTTTTATTTTAAGGATCAACTCAATTTACACAGATTTGACCCAAACTGGATTTGGGTCGGGCACTCTCCAAAATACAGCCACTCAATATCCCTGAATGCGGGTCTGACTTGGCTGTTCGGGGCCATTTGGAAAACCGAAGCATCAGAGGCTTTAGGATTGGGACCTTTTTGGCCCTGGAAACCATAGATTTTTGGCTAGCCTCAATCACTCCTGGACATCCCCGAATTTGGGTAACATAGGCAGAACTCATCCATTTCCTTTCTCCTGTTTTGAGCTGGAGAATTCAACTTTAAAAGCTCTTTACACTAAAGATCGTGCTATACAAGCAGAGAGGGCGTAATATAGGTACTTAAACCATTTCTATTTGATACATTTTGGATGTAATATTTCAATTAAAACACAACATAATGTTTTCCCCCCAGTCCATTGTTTTTTAACATTGGCATCAAACCAATATTTTACCGCCGTCTGGGTGCCAACTCTATCTGCAGATTAGGATGACCCCATGTTTTTTTAATTTCAGGAATATTAATATACATACTGCAGGGCTGTCATAATTAACGTGGAATACCAGTTAAAGGATTTTATATTCGGCGCGCGCTAACTTTTTTTTGCTTGATAGAGTCCCCAGTCCCTCCTACCTTCATTCCTGACCCAAGGGTCCAAATCTGACATTCGAATTGCATTTCTAACGCAGCCTGTGTCGGCAACGCAATTCAGAAGATGAGTGGTGAACGATCGTGGCTTTTAAAACAAAGCAGAATCATGGGATGGTGATTTTTTTTTTTTTTTATTCTCTTCTTTGTGTAAGTTGTCTTTTGTCCTTTGTATACGTGAACTTAATTGATAAAAACAATAAAAGAATTGTTATTAAAAAAACAAAGCAGAATCAGTGGGAACTACATTACCCATGATTCTGCGATAGGGTAATGACCCCTAGTGACCACCCCCCCCCCCCCCCCCCAAAAAAAATAGCGGCCTTGCTATTGCCACCATAGACTTAACATTGGGAGCAAGCCATTTTTTTTTTATACTGGTCTAGCTACCCAATTCTGCGGGGGGAAAAGCCACAATCGTGCATGCGCACACACACATTTTGTCAGCAATGCAATTTGGATGTAACATTCATAGAGTCCTAGCAGGGGCTGGAGACTGGGATACTCTCTGAATGAAATAAAGCGATTTCTCCCCCCCCCCCCATATAAATAAGTTCACTTAAGTTAATTACTGTCAAAAAAAAAAAAAAAAAAAAAAAAGTTTAAAAAGGTTTAGTTGACCTTTAAGAGCTGGAGAGATTTAAACCTCTCTGCTGCACCCCTACCCTACAGAGCTGGGTCCTCCAAGTGATGAAACACCCAAAGAACTACAACACCCAGCCAGGAGACAGGCTTGCATCACAACATCCAGCACAGGTAAGAACATTTCCCAGCTGTGTAGATACTCTGAGGGGAGCCATATTGCTCTTTTAGTCAGGAATCATTTCATATAAGTGTATATTGCCCTGAATAAACCCTGTGCTTCCTTACCTGCAGGTATGCAGCTGCAAGAGGCCCAGCAAGGACAGAGTTAAATCCAGGCTGCAGCTGCCCATTAGCCACCTGAAGGCACTTGTGCAGGAGCCAGTGCTGTAGTAGAACGTAGTTACCCTGGGAGCTGAAGGTTTGCATGGGTATAGGGGAGGGGGGGACACAGCAATGGTCCACCACCTGCTGGGGTAAGTTTTTACCCTATTTGCAGGTAATTAAGAGGGCGGGGCCCACCTGGAGTCTATATATCTGTGTTTATTCCTGTATAGGGGCACTGTGCACAAACAATGTACATTAAGGGCTTTATCCATTAAAGAGGGAATTGACAAGTGAATTGCACACATTTAGACCAAAATAGCAGAGTATGAAGTATAGCTGTATTGGAGAATATATATATGTTGGCCTTCAATTCCCTTATCGATTTTATTAAAAAGCCACAATGCTCTCCCCCCCCTTCTGCTAATATAGAGGCACAAGCGAAAATATGAGGGGCACTAGTATGAGGATAAACTGGCAGGTACTGGCAGCCATCGGAAGAAAGACTGAGCGATGAAAATAATGTGTATTTAAATGACATCACCCAGGGGAGGGCTGGCAGGGGTGACAGGAGAGCAATTCCCCCCCCCCCCCTATTATTGAGGTAATACAAAGTATCATTGTGTATTCTCTACATTCATTGTGTGTGTGTGTGTGTATATATATAATACTGAGGTCACTGAATCATAAAGGACCACTCCCAAGAAAAGCACCCCACATAATAAAATAAGTATTGCATATATAACAAACCATGATTACAATATGCCTTAATTTATGTTATTTATATTTGTTTGAGTTGCTGTATTCATTGCAGTAACTCAAATTAAGCTAAAAAATAATTAAGGTATATTGTAATCATACATGGCACCCCCCTTGTTGTGTTTTAATGTTTCGAATAAGCCTGGCACCCCCCCCTTGTTGTGTTTTAATGTTTCAAATAAGCCTGGCACCCCCCCTTGCTGTGTTTTAATGTTTCGAATAAGCCTGGCACCCCCCCATTGTTGTGTTTTAATGTTTCGAATAAGCCTGGCACCCCCCCATTGTTGTGTTTTAATGTTTCGAATAAGCCTGGCACCCCCCCATTGTTGTGTTTTAATGTTTCGAATAAGCCTGGCACCCCCCCTTGTTGTGTTTTAATGTTTCGAATAAGCCTGGCACCCCCCATTGTTGTGTTTTAATGTCTCGAATAAGCCTGGCACCCCCCTTGCTGTGTTTTAATGTTTCGAATAAGCCTGGCACCCCCCATTGTTGTGTTTTTAATGGTTCGAATAAGCCTGGCACCTCCCCCCCTTGTTGTGTTTTAATGTTTCGAATAAGCCTGGCACCCCCCTTGCTGTGTTATAATGTTTCAAATAACCCCCTTCTTGGGTTTTGAACAAGCCTGGCACCCCCTTATACTGTGGAATCTGTTGCCACTTTTATAAACATTTCTAATTACCTGGCAAACATTTAGGCCGTATTGGAGCGCTTTTGCTTGCGTCGGTTGCAGACTTTTCAGCTAGAGCCATTTTGTTTCTTCCTTCCGATACTCGACAGACCGTTATAAACCTGTTTATTGAAACAGATGTGAGCTACAATTGTCCGTGAAATGCATTGGATCCACCAAAGCGCAATCTACATTTCCACCAGTAGATGGCGATCCATACCCTTGCTTTTGCAAGTGTCTGTATACTACACATGCCTTAATGTGCTAGAGAAAGGGGGAAAAAAAATAAAAAAGAAACTTCTGCCTGATTACTGATCAAGAAATTAAGAGGTGCCCCGCAAGAACGCAACGTGACAGTGTTGAAAATGAACAATATGTCAGTCTGCAGTTAAATGGACACTCAATTCTTTCCTTTGCCAATCTCTGTACAGTTATTTAAACAGGCCAAGCAGAGCAGTAGACTGATAACATTATCATTAAAGTGTTGTTTTTTTTAATAAACAACATCAGAAATCCCCAAATAACGCCATAAAAAGGGCTAGAAATCACTCACGAGTCACGTCAGCAGGAAGGGAAGGTTAAGTATTGGGATGAGGGGGGGGGGCTTTACTGCAATGCACAACTCCTTCATGCTAAAATGGTTATAGGGTAATTTATAACCTTATATAAAGTATGTGCACATTTTTTTATTTTTGTACATCAACAGAATGATCTTAATTTTATATAAACACATTTCCCCTCTCAGTGGTGTTCAGGGCAGGAAGTGACTGGAAAGGGAGCTCTGGGCACAGATTAGTCCAGAGCTCTTTTGCGTTGCGGAGTTTGGAGAAGAATCCCGTTTAGTCTATTTCGTTGCGAGATTTTGGAGCTCTGTCTCCGAGCTCTGTCAAAGAAGCAGCAGGAAGGTTAAATATCTGTATCAGTTAATTCAGTTTAGCAGGAAAGGGTTCCTTCCGTGCTGGTGTCACAGGTTTACCTTGGGGCCCAGGTGACAAGCCCACCAGGAGCTGGAAGCCTGTATGCCCATCACTGTTTATTTATTTTTACCTAGACTCGTTCAAATTTGTGAAACTTAAAATAAGTTGGTACATCCAAAATCAGTGATGTACCGAGAGCAGGGCTGAGCAAATTGCCAAGCAAGCCTCCATCAGCACTGTTTTGACTGCCTCTGCATTGTGGGAGTTGTAGCGCTGCAAAAGCTGGCAGAATTAGGGTTAGTGTTAGCCTGGTTTTAGTGTTGGGGTAACTTTTAGGGTTAGAGGCCAGGATAGAGTGCATCCATGGAATACATGGATAGGTGGCCATGCCAGGGAAAGTGATGAGAGGGTTAATTGCGATCTTCTGAATTAATTCACTCTCCAAAATTTTTTAATTTTTATTTTTAAAATCTGGCAGCATTTTAAGGGAAAAGTGTGATCAACTGTTTTATAATTATTAGTTTGGCCTCTGCAGACGGGATAAAATCCGGTTTTGTAGATCCCCCCCCCCCCCCCCCCGTTGGGAAGACGCTGTTGAACGACATTTTGGTTTTAACACTTTCGGTGCCACTGGTGTGATTTTTAAAGCCCAGGGTTAACAAAGGGTTAACATCGAATTCGTTATGAACTCCATGTAGCTCTTCTCCATGAAACAGAATTGATTGTAATCACCTCACCTTTTGGCGTTTAAAAAAAAACAAAAATATATATATATAATTTTTTTTAATCAGCAACCTGCACTGAGATTTATTAAAGGTGCCAGTTAAAAATATAATTTGTTAGATGTTAAATTTAGAGCATATGACCTATCATTGCATTATCTCCCAATATGAATATTGTTGTGTAAAATTCAACTGCCATTTTCAAAACATACAGCATTAACACTTTCTTTTTTCATGTACTAGTGTAAAACAGAAGACGGCTTTTTATACCTTTTTAATAAAGATACAGGTGCAAAAAAAAAAAATAATGTTTAAACTGAGTCAACAAAGCTTTATACATTATGTTTTTTTTAATGCTGGTCAAAGCTATAGATTGCAATATATAATATAAAACAATTTGGTACTTTTAGGGTCTACTCAATGAAGAATTATAATCAAAGTAGTTGAGTTGGGAAAAATTCTCCCATTTGGCTCAATGAGATCATTTTTCCAACACGGATCCCTTGGCCTGAAGTTTGAAATTCAGTTCACAATTCCCTCATTATTGAGTGGACCCTTTTATCTTTAAGGCATTTTAAGGGCCAATCAGCATTCATTACCAGGGCGATTGCCCCATTCTCCCAACTTTGCTCCACAAATGCAACTTTTGAAAATGGGTCATGTCAGCTGAGTTTATAGGTATATTGGATAACACACACACACACACACACACACACACACACACATAACGCACAATGATCTTTTTAGCATTTAAATGTGGTCCAATGATAATCTCACTAGCATCACCTCCGATAACTGTGAAAGGTCACCCAAGCAGTTGCTGGGCATTCATCTCTCTACCCCAAATCCTCTGCAGGTCTGGGCAACATGGAGTTTGCAATCAAAAAAATACACTTAAAAAATCCTAACCCCCCCCCTCAGGTCCCATTAACGACTCTCCAGTGTGCAAAACTCAATGAATACTCACAACCTAATATACAGTTACCATTGTATAGATGCCAATACCTCTATCTATCTGTGCAAATAATTTAGTTTTTTTGTTTTACATATGTCTAATTACCAAGTGTTAACTCCAGTAACCTAGGAAGATGCACAGTCTGAATAGGACTTAAATGGTTATAGTAGAAATGTCTAAATTTATATATAAATTGGGGGAAGCCTTGTCTATGTGAATAATTCAATCCTCCATTACATGTTGGCAGTAAAGATATAAGTAACAATATAATAGACCTTTCCACATGTCTAAATAAGTGCAGAATAATACACAGCTTGTTTGTAAACTGTTTGAGCGGATACATTATACATCACTCTAGATCTGGAAGTGTATTTCTAAGGACTGCTGAAGTATCTAGATTGGGGGGCTAAGCGGCCTGGGGACACAGGCAGGGGATTCCCTTGGGCTTTCGCTGCCTGTTTAGGGGGAGATAGGGGGCTTGTCCTGTAGATGAACTTTCACCTCCTGAACTCTTGCCTCCTCTCAGTGGTGACATGACAGAGGCGGAGGGGGCTGGAGGTAGTGATGGGGGGGGGGGGGAGGGTAACCTTTAATACCCAAGTGTCGGTGACCCAGCAATACCCTGCCTTAATGTTACCAGACCTCCAGTGAGGACATTGGGGGAAGGAATGAACGTTTTAACCCTTTGAGAGCTAGAGCAGCAGGCAAAGCATTTTTTGTGTGTGGCATGCACATGGTTAACCCCAACTATGATGGATTTTAAGAAATTAAAGCCAAAGAGTCTCAAATGGGCATGATCAGGGACAGCACGGTCTTTGCTGCTGCAGAACACCTGTAGTCAAGCAGGAGCTGTCAATCACTTCTTCCAGCAGAAGGGAAGGACGTTTGACTGACCTGCTCTGCATCTTTAAGAGACTGTGCATGACCTGTGCCCCCCCATGCAAGCAAGCCTAGGTGGGTACTGAACAAGCATACAGCCATTAACTCCATCAAATCCTAAACTCCAAGCCCAAGGATTGGATGACCTTTTCAGCTGCTGTGGAATACAGCACCAATGATGCTCAGCCAGCCTATGGCACTAGAGCTGCTGTGGAATACAGTGCTCACAATGCTCAGCCAGCCTCCTGGCACTAGAGCTGCTGTGGAGCACAGTGCTCACAATGCTCAGCCAGCCTCTGGCACTAGAGCTGCTGTGGAGCAGAGTGCTCACAATGCTCAGCCAGCCTCTGGCACTAAAGCTGCTGTAGAGCACAGTGCTCACAATGCTCAGCCAGCCTCCTGGCACTAGAGCTGCTGTAGAGCACAGTGCTCACAATGCTCAGCCAGCCTCCTGGCACTAAAGCTGCTGTAGAGCACAGTGCTCACAATGCTCAGCCAGCCTCCTGGCACTAGAGCTGCTGTAGAGCACAGTGCTCACAATGCTCAGCCAGCCTCCTGGCACTAAAGCTGCTGTAGAGCACAGTGCTCACAATGCTCAGCCAGCCTCCTGGCACTAGAGCTGCTGTAGAGCACAGTGCTCACAATGCTCAGCCAGCCTGGCTGCTGCTGCTCAGCCACCCAGTGCATCCCAGGATGCTGTGGACTGTGCAAAGGCTTGGCTGAGCATCATAGGGACTGCAGTCCACAAGACTGAATGATCCTCCTCCTCCCCATGCATCACTCCCTACCTCCCTCCCCTTCACCCCTCCTTTTAATCCTGCATGCTCTTGCTTTCTCTTGTTGTTTACCCAGCAGGTGGATGTGACGTCAGAGCCTCACCACAGCAAAAAATAACAACGTCTACATTCGCCAGTCCAGCTTTGCCAAGAGAAAATAGTCCCGGGAGGGAAAAAAAAGGCTGGGGGGGGGGGGGGGCAATGGGAGATGGGAAGGGGGGGGGGGAGAGAAGACAAGAGTCCACAGAGGCAAGAATTAACAAAACAAAAAAAAAAAAAAATAGCCAAGAACCAGTGCTGGAGAGAGAACGTGAGACAGGAGCGTGTGCGTGAGGTGGAGCTGCATGCACGGGCGGGGAGAGCGCTGTGATATCCCCGGGAGAGGTGCGGGTGCCGC
The DNA here is from genome assembly GCA_036172795.1 of Pelodytes ibericus. NCBI lineage: Eukaryota > Metazoa > Chordata > Amphibia > Anura > Pelodytidae > Pelodytes > Pelodytes ibericus. The sequence goes on along the minus strand of CM069865.1, from coordinate 77,742,474 downwards.
GCGCTGTGATATCCCCGGGAGAGGTGCGGGTGCCGCGCGCTGTGCTGCCGGAGCGGTCCCTGCGGCGGAGGGATCTATGTGTTGTGCGGCTCCTGCATGCTGTACTAGCTGCCTGCCTGGGATCTCATGTGAACCCTGAAAGCAATAATAATTCACAAACATTAAAATAACAAAACACTCAGGGGTGTCTGGAGCCAGGACAGAGCTGCTGCACTGGGTGAGTCTTCTGGCTGCACTTCCTTGGCACCTTCTGCCTGGTACTATTGTTTGTTGGCTTTATTTTTAATTTTAATATTTTTTTTTTTTTTGCATTTTACTTTTTCTTCTGCAAGTTGATTTTTTTTATTTTTTATTTTTTACATTTTTTTTTTATCCTTTTTTTTTCTTTCTTTTTATTATTATTCCTTCCCTGGAGTTATGCCTGTTTTAGGGGTAACCTGTTACTTATTTGGATGGTCTGTGCACAGTTTTCCATGTCTGGGTACCAGGCTGCAGAGATACATGCCCAGAGAGAGAGAGAGAGAGATGGGGGGGATAGTTTGCCAATCTGTTATCCATGTAGTTTCATGCACTGTGCCCAGGTTGACAACACTTGGTCTGTGGGACTTTTCTGTAACTTGCCCCCATAGATCTGCCCAGTTAATGGACTTTTCTACAACTTTCTCCCCATAGCAGCTCAGTTACTGGACTTTTCTTCAATTTGCCCACTAACACTGCCCACCCGACCTGTCTTTTATTTAACCCCACCATGCCCCCATTTGAATATACTTGACTTTTCTGTAACTTGCCCCCTTAGATCTGCCCAGTCACTGGTCCTTTTAATAATTTGCCCCTATATCTGCCCACTTACAAGCGTATTCTTCAGTTTGCCCCTGTATATGCCCTGTGTGACTGGACTGTTATCTAATCTGCACCCCTATCTGTCCAATTACTGGAGTATTTCCCAATTGCCCCCTATCTACCCTTTTTACTGGAGTGTTTTTCCAACTTGCCCCTCTATTTGCCCACTTATTGGACTGTTCTCCAAGTTGCCCCTCTATTTGCCCTCTCATTGGGCTGTTCTCCAACTTGCCCCTCTATTTGCCCTCTCATTAAGCTGTTCTCCAACTTGCCCCTCTATTTGCCCTCTCATTAAGCTGTTCTCCAAGTTGCCCCTCTATTTGCCCTCTCACTGGACTGCTCTCCAATGTTCTCCTGTTGATCTTCCCAGTTACTGAACTTTTTTTCAGCTTCTATCTACCCATCCATTAGAATTGTCTGCAGCCAGCGATTAAACATCCAGCTGGGGTATATTGTGCAGTAACCTTTCCTCACATTTCCCTGCATTAATTACCCCTCTGCCTTTCCCAGACCCAGAGTATTATTTTAACTAGATGCCCCTGTGAGATCCCATATTAGTAAAATCTCTCTTAGCTCATCATCATATTGCACCCCTGTCTCTTGCAGACTTTACACTTCCATTACTATGAGAGTCTAGTGATAGGATCATTTTTGGATAATACAATTAACCCCTTCTCTCTTTTTCTAAACCTTCCGGCAGCTACAGTTGCCCCCTTCCTTGGTGTATTCTGCATGTGCCCCAAATCTATATATTATACATAGATATATATATATATATATATATATATATATATATATATATATATATATCTCTCTTCTTTAAAGACCAGCTATTCTCTGCTTATCCTAAAATGCCAGTTACCCTTGGTCCAGCAGTTCTCTCCCATCTCCTGCTGCCACAGGAAGATGTGACAAAAGGAGTACTCTTACTAACCCAGTTAGGGGTAACATGATTACACACATCCTCTTGCATATTCCTTTTCTAAAATCAGGTATCCTGCAGAATATTCCAGGGGTTTCCCTTAGAATGTGGATGTATTTGGGAATGATTAGTTGTATCTCTTTACCTGTGACTGTATTTTTTTTCTCTTGTAGAAATATCTGTCTTTCTGACCTCCTATAAAATGGAAAAAAAAATTAAAAATCAAACCATCAATTCCCACTGATTGAATAACTTGCAGAATTAATTTTTATCCCAACCCTGCAAAGTTCCCAATCTCCCTATCACTGCTGCATTAAAACTTTCATGAACAGCACCTCTGTGACTGCACCTCCGGCTACAAATCCCCTATCTCCCTCTGTCTGTTCTCTCCTTTTTTTTTTTCTTTCTAAATTAAGTGATGATAATGCTTTCTAATTATTTGCATAATGTTGCAAAGTCTCACTCTTTGTACAAAATATATTGATCTGTCATTTCTCTCTCTATATTGTGGATAAAGTCATGTGCAAAACAATAAGAAAAAAATATTTATTATATATTCAAGAATTTTATTTATGCTTCTAATCCTTACATTGCAATTTGGCATTAAGCTGCTTCTCTGTGTAATTAACCAACAATCTGCAAAAAAAAAATAAAAAAAATCAGTAGAACACACACACATACACCGTACAGTAATAGATGTATGTATATGTGTGTGTGTGTGTGTGTGTGTATATTTAATATATATATATATATATATATCTAGCGACAATCTGCAATAAAGTTTATTCCAAATATTAGTGCAGTCAATCTCATCCTGCCATTTTCCTTATAATTACTACAATAATAATTTCCAAGTCTTTTTCCACCAGTACCATCTGTAAGATAATTATAAATCATAAACACTTTTGCTGCTTGAACCATCTGACATGTTAATTATTTCATATTAATCTAGTAAGGGAACATGCCTAGGTTTATGGAAAACATATTGAGCCCTAAAAATTCAATGTATAGCAACTGGATATAAAAATGATTATTTACTCTTGTCTTTTGGCCCTATATGGGTTTTTATTACTTTTTTTGTTTTTCATGTTACTGCGTCACTTTGGATTGTTTAGACCTTTTTTTTTTTTTTAATGCAGTAAATATTTTTATTGGTTGCTTGTTTTGCACGTGTAAAGATGTTATATGATTGGACTCCTGTGCTTCACCCAAAAATTGGCACAGAGGATGTAATGAAAGAAATGGACTATCTGGATGTATGTATTTAATTACATATGGAGTTCTTAATATTCTTACATTAACCTCTTGTATTACTATGCTATTGATCTCCGAGGGGTAATGGTGTGTTTCACATCTACCTCCTGTATATCCTACTCAAAACCAACTTTTTCTCTCTCTCTCTCTCTCTTCTTTTTAATCCTGCAGGTAATTCTCCAGCAGTGAGGGATCCAATTCTTATTTTGTCCAAGTCTCGCTCCCAAAAACTAAGGAAAAAAAAAAAAGATTGAACCTGTTTGAAAAGATGGAAGGGGACAAAAATCATATATTGTGTTTATGAATTTGACGCTGCAAATCTTCAAAAAGGTATGTATTTAATTTTCATTAGTATTATTGCTTTGCTTTAAATTGATTGTTTAAACATTAGCACAAACACTTCTGTTTATTTTAGGCTTTTTTTTTTTTCCTGTTGTTGATTTTATAGGTGTTTAGTAAATAAAAAGTTTCTTAAAAATTTAAGATTCCAAAACAGAACCATGAGTTGTGAAACAAGGCAGAAAAAAAAAAATAATAAACAAAAGTATTTGTAGATTTGCAGTGTTTCTTTTCTGTAGTCTTTGGATTAGCCATTGTCTGGAAGAGAGGGAAAAAAAATCTTTTTTTTTTTTTTGGGGTAGGGGTAAGGAAAGCAAACAGCTTCCAAACAACTGAACCATGACAGTTTAGATTAAGGAGAGCAGGAGAGATCAAACAGTACTTCTGCTGAGCTCTTGTCAAGAATACACTGGCTACAGGCTGTAGAATGGCAAATTCATTTATGCAGAAGTAGGCTATTACAAACCCTGGTCTTTGTTGAGAAACTGAAGGTTCAGAATTATGAGTCACATTTCATACTTACTAAACGTGGATTTTAATGTTTTTTTTTTTTTTTTTGCTGTTCAGACAACTGAACAAGAAATTTCAAAGCCATTCAGCATTTTTATTGTTAAATTCCATTTAATAAAAATTAAGTGGTATTAATTCAATTCCCACTTAGCGTTACATAGGTGGGTTTTTTTTTTATTTTAATGTCAATAAAGTTTTGGGCAGTGATTGAAGAAGTGTAATGGAATTTTGCAGACTAGAGATTTTTTTAAAACATATTTTTTTTTTTCCCCTTGGTTATATAAACACCCTTCACTCGCTAGCTTAGTCTAAGCTCCTTTCTTTATACATGTATTTTTATTAGTATTAATAACTGCCGGGTTTTTTTTTTTTTTTTTACAGAGTATGTGAAATTGAGCTACTTTTCTTTTTATTAAGCTAGCTACTTGTTTTGTGATATTTTAAAATAAATGTATGTATATGTGTATAGTCTATTCCTTGACTGCTTACAGGGTTTTATTTTTAAAATGATCATTATCTGGCAAAGTCTTCCTTGTTTTTTTCTTTCTTTTTTTAAATCTACCTCTGCTTTGTGGTTTGTTTGTTTTCTTTCTATAAATTTAATCCTCTATATAAATCCTGGATGCTTTTTGTTTATAGTTTTTTTTTTTTTTGTCTGCACATTGGAGTTGAGAAAAACTTAAATTCAGCTTTCAACTGTGAATATGAAATATTCTCCTATTCATATATTTATTTACCATTACCATGTTAACATGATTTTTTTTTGTATTAATAATAATAATAATAATATTCTAATACTGAGGGTGATGGAGAGACTCTATTGTCTGTAATAGTTTGTGTGTGTGTGTGTAACACAATCCTTGCTCCATATAAGTTACAATGAGACCTATTTTGTCTTGTCATTTACATTTGGAATTTGGTATATGTTTACCCATGAAATTTTAATTTTCTGTAGTAAAAGCAGAGGTGTAAATTACCCCACCCTTTTTATTGGGTAGAATTTCACAGGTTACAAGTTGAATTTTAGAATTACAGTATTTGAATTGCAAAAGGATTTGGTTACATTTGCAATTCTGTAAACTGCGCAATCCCTACTTTTTTTTTTTTGTCACCTCTACATTATTAAGTCCAGGTCGGTTTTTGTATGATCTGATCCTTGCAGGATGGAAGTCTAGCGCTCTGTACTGCTTTAAATGAGGAATATACTGGTGTGTGTGTCAGAGCATGCCGTAGATTTTGTTTATGGTTGAGTCTACTTTAAGTACTCGCATGGAAGACACCCGTTTAACCCCTGTAATGAACAGCATTAAGTGTTGGAATTACAATTCTCAAAAAGCACCCACCGGCCTTTGCCCCAGTGCAATAATCTTAAATTACCCAGACTTTATTGCGTCTTCAAGGGGCCTTGTGATACTGTAGAGCTTCAGAGGAGAGTGCTAGGTACCGAGGATTTGGCTTTTTTTTTTGCATTTTTTTATTACCCTGAGTGCTAGATCTGCATCTTGCTGTACAGTATGTTGCTAAGGATGCTGTGTATTCATGACGGGTACCAGGTTAAGTGCAATAAGGCATTGCAGCCTCCCTTTTTATTTACACAGAGCACTTTGGGTGGGCAATGAGGAAATACGTTTTCCCATTTTTGGGGGGGGGAAAGTGTTGAATATGAAATGTAATCTGCAGTTGGGAAATATGTAATAGATGTCAGTCAAACCTTTTTGTTCAAGGCAGGAGATTTCAATAGTGCAAGATATGCATGTAGCCCCCCCGGCTTTTGACAGACTTAAGAAAGTAGCCCTGACGCGTTTCACTCAACAGCCCGCGCTACCTACCAGAATAAAATCCTGTTTTTAGGTTTGACTGCTATGCAAAAGAACTCCACATTCTAAAGTAACTAAAACAGACCACAAGAGTTTAGAAATCTATAGAGTATGTGGATACCCATCCTCTGGAGGTATAGTAGATTGAAACCTTTGGGAATGTATTGTCACGGTGTTAGTACATGAGAGAGGAAGTATTTATTGCTCTTGGAAGCTAGCACTCAAATTCTCTGCTAGCCAATAATGAGTATCATTTCAATTCTACTTGCTTTATTACATTTAAAAAAAAAAATAATAATAATGCAGAATGAAAAGTGGTCTTTAAGACTTTGGAGACCAGAGCACTGCTCTGATCCTCAAAAAGGGTTAAAGTACAAATTCTTGCTAGAGATATTCCTGTATTGCAGAGTTGGGATGTTTTTAGGGAGTGTGAACTAGATCACGTGTGTGTTATGTGTATAGCAGTGGGGTTTTTGCAGGTGTTACAAAGGAAGGAATCCTTTCTAAATTAGTATATGTGCTTACAACAAGATGGATAAGTAGCTAGTCTGAGTGATAGCCTTTTCTGTCTGGGAAAGAGTTACCGATTGCTGATTTCATTTCTTTTTTAAAATTTTGGTTTTATTGTTTTTGTCAACTGTTTTTTGTTTTTTTTTTGTGAGCGAGAAAAATAATCTTCCAAGGTCTTGGTAAAGTTGAATACATCTTTTCTATCCTATATATATACGAGAATCCTTCCTGTATGGATATTTCAACAGACTCCTATAGAATGTGACTCTGCTGTACAGATAGAACTTATTCCTACCCTGCTTGCGTGTGTTTATTATTTTTATTAAACAATATTTCAATGTATATTGTTTTGTTTTTTCCCCTCCTACTTTGTTACAAAACTTTTGATACAACTCTCTCTGAGTAGGCCATGTCTTACAAAGACCGGTTGGGATTCAGGCTTATCAGGTGGTTATAACTATTGTGCAAATGATGGATATATCGCTCCTGGTTTTTTATTATTATTTTATTTGTTTGTTTTGGACTTGTGAAAAGTTTCCCAGATTCTGGTGTTTACTCGGGCAGAAGCTCCCTTCTGTCTGTTTAAAAAAAAAAAAAAAAGGCTTATGAACGATGGAGAGAGAAGCATTGGAAGGGGATATTGTATTACATGTACGTACGATGTCAGCCCGGAATGGGATGTGGCGTCTGAGAAGCTGAACGCGTCTCCCGCTGAGGAGGAGATGCCCGTCTCCTACCCAGCGATGGGTTGTGCGCGAAGGATGTACCCACACACACCGATGAGAGAGACTGTCATTTGATTGACTGCTCTGTAAAATGGCTGCCCACTAGTGTTTGCAAATAACTTTGGTGCACTGTGAAAAAGGCAGTTTTAGTCCGGCAGACATATACTTTTGCCTGACTAAAACTGATTTTAGGTTATAATCCATCTTTAATGTGCCACAAAACGTTAAAAAAAAAAGATTTTTGCGTCAATAGAATCAAGAGGTGTTTAAATCCCATATTCTAACCATGCAAGACTAATCCACCGGTATATAACTGTTCCTCCGGTGATACTGTTTTAGGCTGCATCTATGTAAGGGCTTCTCTCCACCCATATTATTAATAATAATAATAATAATATTATTATTATGTCCTGTGCACTCTTATGTTTGGTGCAGAGTATGCAAGGCAAAAAAATACCCCCTTGTAATTGAGCATTTATCGAATTTTGCTCAAAAAAGCGATCAACATTTCCTTTAAGCTATGTATGACTTTTTTTTTTTTTGGACAATCTTTTTGCTAATCTTAATGCTAGGCCTTGAGACGCCCAATACTATAGCTCAATCTCGTCAGGTCCCACACCCTCTCTCCTTTCGCTTCGGGCCCCGTCGCATCTCTTCCCCGGTACACAAAACTCAAGACCACCTTCCAAGAAGGACTGGAAGCTGCTCTGAAGGCAGAGATTGTTACTGCTCCATATTACATCCATTGAAACATATCCGTCGTTTCCATTATTTTGTCCTCCCTCCTGTGTTTATATGTATCTCCGTGTGGGTGCAATAAGTGAATTTCTATTCGTGCCCATTTATACTTTGTATATTTATTAGAGTTTATTTTACACGCTGTGCTATTTATTTATTTTTCTAGCTGTTACACATGATCAGGCCTTGAATTCAAGTCCCTCCTCTGACTCCCCTTCGGTATATGTATCTGGTTTTTTTTTCATTGCTAACTAGAGCTGTTTATTCGTTAATTAGTAATTCCAGCATATTAACACATCAGTGAAGGAAGTCGTTTTCTCCCAAGGCATCCCGGAAAAAGCGACTACAGCAGTTATACGAGTGGACATGTGTTGCCGTTTACTCGAGACAGTTCCAACAGATGATGCCACAGCACATTAGTGGAGATTTAAGAACCAGTGTGCGGCTATAAGAATGTGTGAAATAAAGTCAGCCGCGTTCATCGGGAATGTGTACTCATCAAAATTTAGAAACAAACATTTTTAATTATTATTAGTTTCAGCCTGGTGAAAAATCTTTCTTGACGGCCCTGATAGTTTGTGGAGATGGCCCCTGAGGACACTATATTTACATTTTTATTTTATTTTTTTTTTGTTGAACTTTTACATTTTTCTGTTCATCTTTTCTTCTTTTTTTTTTCTCTTTCTTTTCCTAAGAGCAACCCTACTGATCTCCTGTTTTAATATGTAGATTAATAAAAATGGGACATTTAGCTTATGGTTGGTTTATTTTGATGTTTTTTTTTTTTTTTAAGTAATATGCACACTTTGTTTTGTCTTGTACAGTTGTTATGGTAGTAGAGTAATTAAGAGCTTGACAAATGTTAGGAGCCCAAACAGACCAATCCAGGAGCCAGCCTAGTTTAAACTGGTTTTTTATTTTTTTTAGGTGCCAAGTGAATAGCACCCTCAATGAGTGCTATGTAGATAAATAAAAAAATAAACTAAGGAGCAAGCAATAGAGATTTTTAAGAGCTCATACTTTGTGTCCTGTAGGGAGTGCTGTCCAGCAGGGGGTGCTGCACATCTGCCTGCCTTCCAAGTCACAATGTCCATGGTGCAAAGACTAAGTCTGGCTTTGGGGGCAGTTTGGTGCACAGCCCCTAGTGTTTGGAGACGGGATAACATGCGGAGAGTGGCACCAAATCAAAATCGGAGGGAGTCTAGGAATGGAAAAGTGAAGTCAAAGTATACAGAATGTATGTGTCGTAAACAGGGAAATTCTGGTCACTGTGCTTATTGTAACTACATGGCAATTCTACTTAATTTTAATGAAAGAGGGAATTGACAAGAGAATATGACATTTAAGACCAGTTGGAAAAAATTATCTACTGTATGGGAAAATTTTCCCAACTCTGCTACTTTGGCCTTAAGTTTCAAATTCCCTTGTCATTTCCCTCTTCCAGTAATAATAAAGCCCGTGGGGCACGTAAATCTCTTTCCTGCAAGGTTTGCTGTCTCGTGTTATTGAATGTGCTTTGGTCAGGATGTGGCTCTTTTTTGATTTACTTGTCTAGATTTTTTATTTTTTTAAAGCTTAGCACCCCAGCGGTGGTTACAGCAAAGTCCCTTTTAATTGGAATTTGAAATACCGGACCTGCAAAGTGTATAAACCATATGTATTTATTATCATTATTAATATACCTTTTTCATTCTCTGGGCCGTCGGACGCAAGTGGCTTTTCTCTACCGTGTACTCCCACAGCTGAGAATGGCATGCCTTTGGCACTGGACTACACTTCCCATTATGCTCTCTGGCAGGCTACAATGCCTAATACACTCCCGCGCTATCAAATGCATTGAGGGTTTTTAATTTTAATTTTTTTTTTTTTTTCCCCTTCTAATTCTGTTACACTTTTTATGGGACTGTCTGCTTCATGCCTAATTTATCCCACTATCTTTCAGAATATAAGCTGAATTTACACCAGCAAGAGCGGCAGGTGGCAGCACCCCCCTTTTGTTATGGATCCTAGTCACTATCCTCAACTTGTGTGAAATCCACCATGGATAATTGTTTTTTTTTTGCAGTTCACTTGTCGGTTCACTTTTCTGTGCACTCCCCCCCCCCCCCCCCCCCCTTTGATGAATATATATGATTTGACAGCACGTGAATGACTTGCGTTAGGCTGCTAAAAGTAGGTGCAGCCAATGAGAGACGTCCTCCGATCCCATTGGTTCCACCAGTGTTCTAATTTAGAACCTTGAGACATTGAAACAGACTTTTCATTGTTTCATCTCCTAATACTTAATCTTTTTTTTTTTTTTTGGAGGGGGAGAGGGGATTTCACAGATACTGTTTATAAAATTGCAATGCATTATGTTGGTTATATTACTTTGCATTCTTTATTGCAATGCTTGTTACTTTCCAAACTGATTTCTTGACGAGTATATACAAATTTTATTGATATATAATATATATATTTATTTGTTTGTTTATTTATTCACACTGATCATCACAAACTTTTTAGCCAGCTCTGTACCGTATGACTACTTGTGTTTTGTTTGGTGTATATATATGTATATATATATATATATATAATTTTTTTTTTTTTAATTTTAAATATTTAAAAAAAAAATATTTTAGAATGCAGTTTAAAAAACCACATATAAAAAATAAAAATCTGCCGCACTGAACAAAATAGTACAGACTTTCTCATGAACTGGGCCATGCTTTGGGGGACACTGCCCTGCGTGAGCACAGTGCTGTGAGTTAACCCTCTCACCTTTTATATCCTTTTATACACATGCCATTGTCTTTTAGCCTGGGTCCAGCGGCTGGGAGGGAATTTTAAAGGTGGAAATGAGATAAGCAAGGAAGATGTTCTGCAGCCTCCTTACAGGGCTGGATTGATGTAAATAGACATGCCTGATATAAGTTACTTATGTGTTTTCTGTTTGTTTTTTTTTGTTTTTTATAGCATCTCTCCAGATTAAATTTTTAAACCCTGGACAAAAAAGATGTATGCATTTCTCAAAACTGGAATATCTGTAGCCCAAATATGTTTTAATTTACTCACAAATATCTTGTTGGCAGCTTTTACCGATACTCCCACTCAGGCCCACAGCATTTGCCTTTAATTCTCAAATTTAAAAAATCTTCACGTGCAATATTTTACATAAAAAATTCATTGTACCAGGACTATATATATATATATATATATATATATATATATATCAAAATACACAATACAGTTGAGGTTGCTGGCACTTCAATTATTATAGGTATAAGGCTATTCTAGATATAACATGAGGCCAGGGACTAATGAAAGTATTAAATTACTGAGAGGGTAGTGGATGTATGGAAAAGTCTTCCAGTAGAAGTGGTAGAGGTTAATACAGTGAAGGAGTTTAAGCATGCGTGGGATAGGTATAAGGCTATCCTAGATATAAGGTCAGGGACTAATGCAAGTATTACATTACTGAGAGGGTAGTGGATGTATGGAATAGTCTTCCAGTAGAAGTGGTAGAGGTTAATACAGTGAAGGAGTTTAAGCATGCGTGGGAAAGGTATAAGGCTATCCTAGATATAAGGTCAGGGACTAATGAAAGTATTACTTTACTGAGAGGGTAGTGGATGCATGGAATAAGCTTTGAACAATTAGTAGAGGTTAATACAGTGACGGATGCATGGGATAAGGCTAACCTAGATATGAGATCAGGTTAGGGACTAATGCTAATTGGGCAGACTAGATAAGCCAATTGGTTCATATCTGCCGACACAGTCTATGTTTTTATGTTTCTGTCTATATAAAGTCCAATTTTTACAACCATTTTTTTTGTTACCCCCCCCCCCCCCAGTTGTCGAGACTAAATGCATGACGGATTTAGATGAGGTTTGTGAGCGAGAAAAGTTTTTATTTGTTTTAATCTGCTCCTATTGAAGGTTTCTAATAGAAGACCATGGCTCTCGTACCATCACAAATTTGATACCGTGGCCATGTTCCGTCCCTCCGAGTTGAGGATTTGATCCATAATTTCTAGTACGTTGCTCCTTTATGTTCTGTCTAGTAATTTCTAAACTTCATGCGAGCCTGTTTTGATGGCCTCTCCGCCAGGAAAACCACAAAGTGGAACAGACAAAATGGCTCTGATACGGCTACATTTCACCCCCCTCTGGTCCTGGACATGTACTAGGGGGCTTGTATGTATGTATGTATTTATTTTACAGAAGCCTTTTTGTCTTTGCCTTGGGCAAACAGAACTTAAAACTGTAGCTGGTGGGATTTGAAAACCTACACGGCGTGGAAATATTATTACTTATACCCTTCGCCTACACGTCCAAAAAAAGAAAAAAAGAAAATGACCAAAAAAATTTGCCTGTATGCACAAAGAGTTTCCTTGCCAATTGTAACTCTTCGTTCATGCTTTCCAAGTCAATTTCCAGACCACTTCTATGTTGGTAAAAGGTGGGCCTGCTGTTTGTTCGTTGAACCAGGCGAGTCCAGTTAGCTGTTTGATCTATTTTCTCTGTTTTTAGGAGACCTGTTTAGAAGCTCAAACTGTTTATTTTATGTCCATGAAGTGACGTATTATTTTTTTTTATTATGCGTAGGAGAGATTTAATTTGGGTCTGTTTTTTTTTTTTAACTGGAATTTCTGGGTGGACCAAGTATATCAATGGGCAATTTGTGCCTAAAAAGGAAAAGGATTTATACCTAAAACTAGTTGTCTGGAGTTTAACACGGATCTGGAAGGAGTTGTATTTGCAGCAGAAGATGGTTACTCTCTACGCAAATCCATTGCATCTTCCACAAGTCTTTTCTAAAACTCCTCTTTCAGATAATTGCCCAAATTGTCAAAGGATAACTTTCCCAAAACCGAGAATTTTCTAATGTTGTGTTTTTATTACTCTTACTTTTTATATTACTTTATTATACGTTTTATTATTTCTTTTTTTCTTTTATAGATCTGTCCTTTAGCTCCAAGTAAAGCCCATTTCTATATCAATACTATATGTTGTATGTGAGGTTGCTCCCAATTCATTCTGTGACTTTAAGTGGACTTCTCTGTTCCTAAACGCTTCCACTTTCCATTAATACCCCTTACAGTTCGGGTTGCCACCCCGCTGGCATTTTACTGGCAGGCTGGTAAAAAAAAAAAAGGGCTTGCTGCCAATGTTAACTGGAGGTAGTAGTGAGGCTGGTATTTTGTTTTTGTGGAAAAAGGTGACCGCCCTACTTACAGTTGACCGTGGAATATCTAGCAGGGATGAAATAACTCAAATTGACTGATTGCAAAGGTGGGGCCCATCACAGTACCACTGCTTGAATTCACTGACCCATTTTTTTTTTAACAAATGTTTGTAAATGCAGACTGCACGGCTAGAGGCTTGATCTTATACACCTGTGGCAGTGGGTCTGATTTGAAACACATGAGTTCATAATTAAATGGTGTGTCCCAATAATTTTGGCCATAGAGTGTATTCTGGCAGAAACAATACTGGGGGAACCGACACAGTCAATGATTGACTCCTCAAATACTAACTGGATGATGTTTTAATTCAATGCAGGCTCAAGGGCCCAACTCTTTTTCAAACCATGCTTTTTATATCCGAACGGACCTTTCCTTTTTAATCTCCATGACAAAAGGATGGTCCAGGCATGTCCCAGGAGGACATCCCATTGGTGACGATGGATTTCCCGGGCACGTCATGCAGTTCTGCTCACACTATGCCAGTAGCAATGTGACTAAAACTGGCATGGCCGGAGTGCCTCAGAAACGAGGCACTCCAGCCATATCTGTGGAGGCCCCCTCCGACACAGCCAATCGCTGTGACAAGCAATCACATGATCGCGTGTCTTTAGTGGTTGGTCCTTGACTGTTTTTTGTCACTTCTTGCGCCACAGGAATCGTGCAGCAGGGAGGAACAATTTTTTTTTTACATTTTTATTAAGTTGGGTTAGGGCTGCAATGTAACTATAGGGAATTATAAAACATAAATGGTTAGCAGAAAATAATACGCTACCTTTTATTTAAGTAAACTTTTTTTTTTTTTTTTTTTTTTTACAGTAAATTTGTTTATGATCAAAGAAATGGTACCTAAAGAAGACCCTTCTTATACAAAAAAAAAAAAAACCCAAAATATAATTTTGTGGGAGAACAGTAAATGAAAAATAAAACAGTTTTACAGCTAAACATTAACATCGCAGATGTGTTTAAAACGAAGGGTACAACATGGCCAAAACAGTCCAGTCACAAAAGGGGTTAAACACTTTAACTTATTTGTTAATTTTTTTTTTGGTTGTTCTTGTAATTATTATTAGCGGAGATCCCTGGCAATTGAATTTAATGCATGTAGTGGATGTTTGTTTGGTTTTATTCATCTCGCTTTAGTCTTGCTTAACCTGTAAAATATCGGCAAATCAACACACACACACATTTGGACGTCTGCGTTAAATGACACTACTTTAGCAGGAGATGGGGGGTAATCATTCTTGGTCTAGTCAGCAAAGGGGGGGGGGTCAAACTTGCTTCTCTGCCGCTCTGTATCGTGCCACGTAGTGCCAGATTTTATACGCTCCGGTAATGCTAATAGCAGTGGGACTCAATGATGCGTGTCTAGATCAAATCACTGCTATGATCAGGGAAATGTATCAGTTTTTTTTATTTTTTTATATTTTTTTTATCATTACGTATTAGTGATAAATAACCACACTTTTCATTTAGATAAGATAGAATGTATTTAATGCTGATCCAATGAGTTTCAATTTAATAAGAGTCTCGGATGAGTAAAATCATAATCTTTTTGTAATTTAAATAGAAAGGTAAAAATGTACTCTTACATCTGGCCTCAGCAAAAGTTCATTCCATTTTTTGTCGTGTCTCTTCAGACAAAAGCCCATTAAATATATCTATATGGGGTCCAAGAACAGATTGAAAGACTGTGGATAAACTTGTCAGTAAACACTGATTTAAGTGTAATTTTTTTCATTTTAAATGTTTTGTTTTTTTAACTGTTTAAAATGGTGAAGAGGATTTCTGATAGAAGTAATCTATAGCATAGGCTGTGTGTTTAGCAATGCTTTATAAGCATAGAAGAACACATTTTAAATGAGATAAAGTATTCGGAATTGGCCTATTTTTACCCAGGAGTCTGAATTTTAAAGCATACGGGTGCTGCCATTAGTATACACTCATGTGCATTCTATGAAACACAGCTTCATTTTAATTGGTCGGTTTTCCTCTGTGTCTCTTCTACAATTCTCCCAGATTGGCATAAAAAAAAAGTACTTTCTTTTTTTTTTCTTTTTGGCATCAGTAAAAGACACAGCCTTAACTTAACTTATTACATACTTATTTGAGCACCTGCCAACAGTTTGTCCAAATATAATGGGACTTCATCTGACTCTGCATGATTCCACCCCGCACCCCCCCGCAGCCCCCATTCCCCTTTGTGTGTTCTTGTCAGCCAGAGTGAAGCAGTAGCCATTTGGGCCAAAATTGGAAGAACAAGTCCCCAGGACTGTCCTAGTAAATCTGGGATTGCTGGCAGGTATGCTTTATTAATGAAAAACAAAACCTAGGCTACAAAACCTAGGTACTCCGCTAGGAAGGCTAGAAGCCTTCCTAGCGGAGTACTGGCACGTGGGAGGAGGTGAGGTGTCACTGGTGGAGGGGGTTTTGGTCCTCCAGCCCTAAATAAACCCAGCAATGCTTTCAATCAATGTTTGGTTGTCAAGCTGTTCATAGCTCTGCTCTGCTCAGTCCCTGTTACCCACTTGTGGATATCCATATTGAGTATACTGATTTCCCTGGCTATTGGCTTTGTCTACGGATTCCCCTGCTTTGTACCCTGATCCGACTCTGGATTGTTATACCGTTTTGCCTTTATGCTGCTTGCCCCGACTCTGGATTGTTATACAGGTTTACCCTTACTCTACCTACTCAGACTCTGAGCTGTGTGTTCCTAAGGAGATAATATGGTGCGCAAGCACTGGAATCCATTAGTCAAATCGGGTCCCTGCATTTGCTCACTGAACATGGCAAGCCTCTCCTTAGAAGAGCAGGGCAAGCCTCTCCGTAGACGAGCAGGGCAGGCCTCTCCATAGACGAGCAGGGCAGGCCTCTCCGTAGACGAGCAGGGCAGGCCTCTCCGTAGACGAGCAGGGCAGGCCTCTCCGTAGACGAGCAGGGCAGGCCTCTCCGTAGACGACGAGCGGGGCAGGCCTCTCCGTAGACGACGAGCAGGGCAGGCCTCTCCGTAGACGACGAGCAGGGCAGGCCTCTCCGTAGACGACGAGCAGGGCAGGCCTCTCCGTAGACGAGCAGGGCAGGCCTCTCCGTAGACGAGCAGGGCAGGCCTCTCCGTAGACGAGCAGGGCAGGCCTCTCCGTAGACGAGCAGGGCAGGCCTCTCCGTAGACGAGCAGGGCAGGCCTCTCCGTAGACGAGCAGGGCAGGCCTCTCCGTAGACTAGCAGGGCAGGCCTCTCCGTAGACGAGCAGGGCAGGCCTCTCTTTTTGTGACTTGCATTTGTTACTTTAGTTTTGTCCCCTTTTGACGAGTATCTTCTCTGTATAGCATTCTGAATTTTTTTTCAGGATCAATGTGAACTAGTCTTTTTGGATCTTCCGATACCTGGTTCTGCCAATCATTGGAGTTTAAGACTTTTCTTTATATTCTCCTGGATTTTATAAACTCTTAACTTGGACAACAGGGTGAGAATTAAAGGTCTTGTGTTTTTTTAATTTTTTTAAAAAAATTTTTTAAATATTTTATTTAGCGTAACCATAACCGTAAGAAGTATTGCCAAGTCTTTGCCATCTTTAGCAGGTTGGTTGTGTTGATGATTGTCCACGTTGGTGTTTGTAGATCCGTCTGTGAAGGTCCGTTTGTAGGAGAACGCTTGATTCCTTCCGATGGGCTAGATCCCCATTTCGCCCCTTGTTAACAAATTTCACAAGCTGGAGTAATTTTAGTTTAAGTATTCAACTTTTGTAAGCACCTCTGCAAGAGTTCGGCCACTTTTATTGCAACAGTTTGTTAAAATTAATAAGAACCCAGTGTCTCGAATTTCCCCCTGCGTATATTAGCCTATTTCCATCTTTCCAAAATGTGTTTCCGTGTTTCTAATAAGATTTTTGATTTTATGGTGGCTTTATTACCAGTTTGTCATTTAATAATGCTTTATTATAATATTTTTAATAAATCCTTTATTTTTTATTTTATTTTAACCCACAATTTACCAACTTCTTCCAGTCTGAGTATTGTTTTAGTTGCTTGAAACATAAATACAGGAATCAGATTTAGAAAGCTGTGCTAAAAACGGTTATAATAAGAAAGATTAGATGTTTTGTCTTTTTTTTTTCTTACATTTTTTATTTTTTATTTCAAGACAGTCGCTGCCCCTGTGACTGCCAATAAAGTTTTGTTTTGTGCACGGTTGAGCCAATGAGATTACGAATTTATTTTATGCTGTTGTGATTGGGGCATTTGCATACCATCCCAACCCACACCTTCTTGTATCCTGTATTGCCAGGTGAAAGAATTTGGGAGGTATGCATCTGGATAAATTAATTAAACATTGAGCAGATGATAACTGCTGTGTTTTTACCATAACCAAATCATTACCCCGTGACCGATCTCATTTATATATATTTATATATTTATATTTATATATATATATATATATATATATATATATATATTACCATAACGAAATCATTACCCCGTGACCGATCTCATTTATATATATTTATATATTTATATTTATATATATATATATATATAATATATATATATATATATATATATATACCATTTATATATATTAACATAACGAAATCATTACCCCGTGACTGATTTGATTATATATATATCTATATATATATATATCCTCTCAATCAGAAATATATACTTGTAATTAATGTCTACCCTACAAGATTCTTTATGGCAAGATATGTGTTTTTATTCTGTGTTGAGTAAAAGTATTTGTTGATCCGATCCTTCGACTGTTACCGACCCACTCTGTCCCTTCCTTGCCAAATGACCCAGTTGCTGTCGAGCAGATTCCCAGGCCCTGCAGCTACTAGTAGCTTTTAGGCTCTACCGTTTTTAGGGACCGCGACTGTTGTGGTGAAAAAGCTCCCACTTGCAGCTGCCGACGCGTTCCGCATTGTGCATTCAGGTACACTTGCTGTTACAGCTAAATTTTGTAATAACCTGTTCTAAGCTGAAGTGGCTGTCCCAAGATCATGATTTTGAAGTCGCCGGTAACCCCTAATTACAACCATCCCACCCCTCTTATTTAAGAATGTAAAATAAAAATAAAAAGCGAGAGTTTATGTGCTATTTGGTAATAATGTGGACGCTTGTTAAAGTCTAAATTTAGGAATTTGTTACAAGACCCAGAAGACTCCCAACTCCACCCCTCCCCTGTGCAAGCATCGGATGAAACTGGCAGTTTTTCCTCCATCTGGCAAAAAGCAATAACCAAATTATTATTCAGTCATGGCTTTTTAACAGCCGCACAAGTGATTGGAAGTTAACTAAATGATGCAATTTATTATCTCTTTTTTTTTTTTCTCTCTTTCCCTTTCCCCCTTTCGCTGCCAGCCTGCCTGCGAGCGGAAGACTGGCCAGCTTCAAAAACAAAGTGGTACCCAGATGGTAATCACATGACGCTCACTTGTGTGCCTCGGCCAAGCCGGGAATTACTCAGCGGTCGCTACAAGCTGTGAGTCAATTGAGGAAGGGATGGGGGGGGGGGGGCGCAGATCGAGAAAAGCCTGTTGCTTTGCTGTTTTGCATATGTAAATGTGTTGCTATTGTATGAGGGGTTTGTGCCGTCTTAAAACAAGAGCGACCTTTCTCTCTTGAGCCTGACTCAATCTGGATTTGGGCCCAGTGAGCAAGGATCTAAGAGTGGAGATACACATATATATATTTTTTTCTTTCCCTTTCTAGGACAACCCTTGTCAAGGTTTGCTACCGCCTCATGAACCCTCTCTCTTTTTCTCCTGCGTTGTGCTCATTATCTCCACAGTTGAAGTTGCTTTCAGGAAGTTTATATGATAGGCCAACTCGTAATGGGATAGACGATTTTTTTTTTTGAGGTCTGGAGTGCAGAGCTTTCTCAAGTGTGTGTTTCTATTTTTAGTCAAGAACTAAAGACAATTCATTTGGCCCAGACTGCGTCTCTCTCTCGCGCGCTCTCCACGGCTCGCACTTTCTCTCTCTGTCGTCTTTCTGCCACACTTAAACACTCCGTTTCATCAGCTACAGATGTGGCACACAGCCGTCTCCGGGAAAGTCATGAACTATATCGTCTGCAGAGTTGTGCAGAGTTTAACAGCCAACATCTGCTGCTGCAGCAGCAGCAGCGCACGACTCGATGGAAACAATTTTTATTTAAGAAGCTCAATAAAGAGCCACAGCCATACTTTTTTTATTTATTTTTAACTTGGCCCTGAAGGACACTTTATATTCGATTAACGGCGCGTGATTAACGGAGTGTTGAATCTTTCCGACGTCTCCGGGAGAAACTCCCTTTGCAACAAAACATTGTATCTGTGCAACTCTTTCGGCGTGCATGTCTGTTTTTAAAGTTTGTTTGTTTTTAAATTTATTTATTTTTATGTTATTTATAAAGCAGACACCTTTTTGAAAATTAATCATGTTATTAAAAAAAAAAAAAAAAAAAAAATAATGATTAAAATTATATTTCTCAAACGTCTTGTTCCAGGGAGATACTATTTGTACTTTTCTTTTTGGATTTAAATACGGTGCCTCGTTTAACCCATTTAAACTCCTTTTTTAAAACCAGGACCATTTTTAAAGAGCTGTTGGTGGGGAGTCCTCTTGGCCACTGATTGTTGGGTTTTGGACCTAGGGTTGCCACCTGGCCGGTATTTTACCGGCAGGCCGGTAAAAAAATTTGGCTTCAGGCCAATGTTAAGTCTATGGAGACAGTACCAAGGCCGGTATTTTTCTGAAGAAAAAGTGGCAACCCTATTTGGACCTCTCTCTTAAATGCATGTCTTGGCGTAAACACGGGTTATTTAATTTACAGCCATGTCAGTATGCGCAGACTATCCCACATGCCCTTGCATGAAAAAGGGGAATTTCCACAAATAATATAATCATAATATAAATACATTTTTTCCATTTCTATTCAGTTGCATGCCATCTATAAAATTCACTGTCTTTTTTTTATTTTATTTTTTTAATGTGTATATGTGTGTATATAATATATTTAAATGTGACTGAGCTTCATCCGTTTCACCTTGCATCCTTTGGCGCCAGTGTCAAATCCACATTAATAATCATCGCAATACCATCGCCGCTTATCAGCTCTAGTTGCGTCCAGAAGCGAGGCAAAGAGAATTAAAAGATGGCTGTGGTTGGCGTCGGCCACCAGAAGAGGATTGGAACATTTCACGAAGTCTTTATATTTCTGACCCCATACTGGTAGCGAACTAGCGGACATGGGTGAACCTTAACACACAGGCTGAACCAGATAACCGCTCATTGCTTTTTCTGATTATTCGGTGGTGTGTTCACACTGGTATTTGGCCTTATTTCTCCACCACTGGGAAAAAAAAAGGGGTTTGGGTTAATCCCATTCATCAAAAAGACCGCTTTGATCCAACGAAACCTCTTAATTCTAATCTGAAACACCCGTTTATAGACATTGTATAAATTGTAATCCATCGTGACTTTAGAAACAGGCTTGGAATATACATCACTGTGACTATGTGATTAATTTCTTGCAAAGTTAAGTCCCAGAGTGCAGGACTAATAAACTAATACAAATCTGAGGTCTTGCTAAACGTCCATCTGGGGAAAGGTTCCAAAAGCGGTCCGGTTGCCATGGGAACCAGAGGAATGTTCCTGCGGTTGAGACCATTTTTAGAAATTTGCCCCAGATTGACGTTTTCGTAATGAGGAAGTGGAGCAATCGTTCCATTTTTGGTTACCATAACGATTGCCCCGCTTTTAGAAGCTGGCCACTCAACATTGTGGGATTATACAAAGGTGTGCTGAGCCGTACAAAAAAACACCGGAGACTTCCATTTTTAGTGTGGGTTTGGGGTCTTAAATCCTGCTCAGGTAGAGCTCAGTGGAACAGTGGGATTGACTCCCAAAATCAGGACTGGCCCCCGCAAAGTAGGACAGTTAGGGAGGCATATATTCCTATTTCAGATGGGGATTGTTTTACAGTAATGATGTATTGATTAAAGTAAAAAAAAAAATGTTTTCTTTGCTCTGTAGAACGTAAAAAAAAGTCTCATAACCTACTTTGTGCCAGAAATTTACCAAAAAAACCCCCAAGGTGCTCTATCTTGCAGAACCAGCACGCTATCGTGCTTTGTATATCTATTTTCCAAAATTAGATATCAGTGAGTGCCTCTTTTTTTTACATTTTTTTTTTATAGAGCCACATTCTAATCCCCAATTATTTTAAAATATCCACTTTTTAAATGATTTATTATTATTATTATTATTTTTTTTTTTTTTAAAAGAACACCTCTCTGTAAGCAGTTATTGCTCTCGCAGGCTTATTCCCATGCTGGGTCGGGATGCCGCACCCATAGTTGGGTGGTAATTGCACTGAATTTGTAATTTTTACATGGAAGGTTTTTATTGCATCCAGAGAGGTGATAGACATGTTTTAACTTGGAATATTGGCTGTTCAGGTACATGATGTCCCCAGTTAAACACTGTATGTTTTAAAGTCTTACCCTTGCCCACAGGACAATACAAGGTGTTCACTCATTTGTTTATGTTCTTGCCAATATAAGAAAGAAATTTGGTAGCTGCTCTGGAGACTGGAAACGACCCTTCTGGGCCGACAGAGTTAATGAGATTTTAAAAATTTTAAGGGAGCACCTTGTGATCGGTGGCCAGGAACAAAATGTGGCATTATGGGGCGCAAGCACCATAAAGGGGTTAATAATGCTACACCTTCAATGTTAGATCAGTGTATATAAAGTTTCTAATTTAATAAAGTTCAGATATGTTCAGCCGAGCCAAAGAAATATTTAAAATGCGTCGGACATCAATCGTTTTTTTTTTTTTTTAAAGTACTTTCTTTACTCTTTCAGAGCTTTTTGCTCACCTTAGGCGTACCACTGCTCTCTTGAATTCCAAGATTTAGACTCTAGACTGTAAGCTTGCGAGCAGGGCTCTCCGCTTCATGTATCAGTCTGTTCTTGCTCATCTAACTTAGTATGTAGTCCCCCTCTATGCTCTCTACCTAGTGCTACGTTAATTGTTGGCGCTATATAAATAAATGGTAATGTAAACCAACCATCTTTTTTTAATTTATCATGCTTTTTTAAAAAAAATTTTTTTTACCTTTCTCCACCCCTCTAGTCTTTCCAAGACATTATGTCTAAGTAACACTTCCCTTCAGACATTTTTTTTTTTTTATCCCTCTCCCTTAGAACAATAGCAAATTTACTGTTACACCTATTTTTACATCTTTACAGAGTTAGAAAACCATTGCCGACAGCAAAAAATGGCAACTCCCTTTTTGTGTTATTATTAGTTTTTCATTTTATTTTCTGTCCTATATATTTTGTTTGCCAGCTCGCACACTTGTAAGACTTGTATACAGAGCAGTTGGATAGGTTTCCAAGAGCACACCCATCCCTGCAATTTTTTCCAGACAAACTTTCTCTCTGTCTCTCCAGGCAGTCCGAATGTATGTGCCAACAGAACAAGAATTAATATCAGCGGGAATTCAAAAATAAATATACGTTCTTTCAGACTTTCCATTAAAATGATAAATATACTTCCGCCTGTTTCATTAGATTTGATCTCTGCATCATCTGCTCTTGATTTAAGTAGAAATAAATACATACACATACATGAAACTTCTCTTTCTCAGTTGAACAAGGTATACTGCCACAATTTGGAATGTTGGTTGCACAGTGACCTGGGGTTTGCCCATTTCCCAGTCCTGGGCAAGTACCAGGTTTGAAAAAAATTGGAAGGTCCGCCCAAAAATAGGGCAACACTCTGGTACATGACTATTCCACCATGCAAATATGTTTAGTCAGTGGAGGGCTGGCAAGGGGAAAGAGGGGCAGTGCCCCCCCGAGCTGCCCTCTACCCTAGCTCAATGGGGTTGGGGATGCACCACTTTTCACTTACAAATGGCCCTCCACCATAATTCTCCACCAGCTCTCTAATGCGACAGAGAATTATGGTAGTTGTAGACCAGAAACCGCTGAAGGAAACCTTTGGACGATTAGGCCCTAGTGTGTAGCTCTTTGAATCTTATCGTTGAGTCTGTATATCAATCTCTGTACTTTATCTGTCCGTATATATATATATATATATATGTGCCCGGCTTGTCCATTTGTGTCTGTCTCTGACATTGGGACGGCTGATGCAAAATGGGCCACTATATTTTTGCCCCCTTGGCCAAAAGTTGCCAGCCCTCCCCTGGGTTTAGTGACCTACAAGTAGGTGGCGCCCTATTCAAGTGTTGTTTTTTGGCAAATTCAGCAAACTCAATGTATCGATCATTTTTGATTGTTGTTTTATTCTCCACATTCACAGTATAAACCATGATTAGGTAATCCAGTCCCTATAATCTGTTTTTACTGTTTCTATAATCCTTCATGGTCCCCCTCGCTGCCATTTCAGATGAATAGTGGAAAAACCCACCACAATTTCCTATGATCTGACTTTTCAGACAAACAACAGCATTACAGATGTTCTTACTGTAAGATTGGATAATCCTACTTACTGGAGATGCCTTCAAAAGTGCAACCACGAAAATATTTCTCATGCCTGATCAGAAATTCTTTGTGTGTCTGTGTATGTGTGCTTGTGTGTCTGTGTATATGATTAGGTAAATATTCTCCTTTTGTAAATTATTACAATCATTTAGCCACTCTCATTAATGCCAGAGGAAGGAAACTAGTTTGTTAAGTCTTGATAGATTGCAAACCAATTTTCAGCTCTGTTGTGTGGTTCCCCTAATTTATTATTTTCAACTGAGACCCAATATCGGTAGTATTTTACATTCAAATCCCAGGGAAGCTGCCTAAAAATACAGGCATCCTGATATTTTAGAGCTACACAACTTTTTTTTTCCCCCCCTCTGTATCACCTTCGACCACAATACAGTTACAAAAATTCCCCCAGTTTGACCCCAAACTGTACGGGCCTCTCTATTTTTTATTTTTAGAGACACTTGCTAGACATTTCCTGTAGTAGAGTGTCGTAGGGGGGGGCTAGGAAACCAGAAGTGCTGTAGTTCTCATTTGTTGTGGTGTTACAATTTTGAATTCCATGCTCAACTGGTTAGCTGATTGATTGGTTGCCTAACCCCGATTTTTAAGTCTGACTTAACTATCGAAATTGTAAGTTATCCATATTAATCGTGGAAGATAATGCACCATATCTAATTAAAAAAAAAAAAAAAAAATACAGGTGGATTTTTTTCGCAATCTGTGTAACAAAAATATTATTCTAATTGTATATAATGAGTTTAAAGAAGATGGAGAGAGAAAAACGGATTTGTCTTATCAGTAACTCTTCCTATCACCTTAAAAACGCAAATAAAGGGTAGTAGAATTATTGCTGTAATAACAGTCGCGCCTATCTCTCTAAGCTCCTCCTGATTGGATGCTGTTGAATTAAGATGCCCCGGTGAATATATTTTTATTGTAAACTTACAGAAAAGAAGTGTGTTTCCAACTTATTCGAAACTAGTACAACGTACATAAAATAAGCTAGGCTAGAACTGCCCAATGATTTAAAAAAAAAAAAAATTACAATTTTTTTTTAAAAAAGAAAATCTCTACAGGCGTGAGCTAGGCCCATGCTGTAAATTTTTTCTAGCTCCCTTTCCTGACCTCTTGTCATTGAGAACAGAGTCCATGGAGAGAGGAGCGGTAGTCAGATCTGCGGCTAGGGATCAGCTGCTTCGAATTCTTGTCCCACTCAGACAGAGCACCGCATCGGACCACCAGTGACTCAGTAAGCCGAGATGTGTTGAACGCTGTGCTGTAGCAGACAGGCAGATGTTGACATATGACTCATCCCTGCCAGACAGTGAAGCATAAGCCAGAAACCAAAGCTTGGTCTCTTACATATCATTACATATAATTATCTCAGCAGGCCACCCCAGAACATTTGTTTTTTCTGGGAGTTTCATGCTTGATACTGAAGATCAGATACTCAACTAATGCTCTTGACCTTTTTGGACTTTGAATCCCATCACTCTTAACCACAAAAAAAAAGATACTGGTAATATTGGACTTTCTACACAACAGCAAAAAAAGCAAAACTTTTATATATATTCGTTATAACTTACATTTGCTTTTTTTTAAATTTTTTTACATGTTTTATTTTGTTTCTGCACCATAAATTTTGAAAGCATCCCCCCCCCCTTTTTTTTTTTTTTATACGTCTCACTTCTATCAGTCTATTATTTAAAACTTGCCCAAATGTATCGTCATTTGTTTACTTTTTAATTTTAATTTTTTTTTTGTTTTTTTTTATTCAAGATGGATCGCTCCAAAACGTTGGTTGTTTCAAAACCACAGGTTTTAATTCTTAGATCTGTCCTTTTTTTTTTTTATCCTTCCCGTATTTCAAATGTTGTATAAATATTTATATTCTTTGTTGTGCTTCTTTTCTGTTTGCTTGTCAATTTGTGGTTTTAAATGTTCAAGATCTGAGAGGTTCTCAAGTTAACCACTTAACATTTTATTTTATAGCTTTTGTTTTTTTTTTGACATCCTCTTGTCAGAAAGTTAAACGCTTAATCGTTGCTTGGATCTACAGAGCCGAACCTGTGTGCAGATGGGATGCATGATCTCAGACACACACGTGGAATATAGTATTTGGCTAAACACAATAGCCTCACCTTCACTGCACATCATATCTCTTCCAGCCCCGTACACTTCACCCACCTGTTCCAAGCTCACTATCCTCCTTCAGAGGCTGCCAGAATGTATCCGCTTTCAGAAAAGTAATTCAATCTAAGGGTCTACTCAGTAAAGAGTGAATAGCAGTGAATTGAGATGGGAATTTCAAACTTCAGGCCAAAATAGACGAGTTGGAAACATTTCTCCAATGCAGCTGTATGAGAACATTTTCCAACTCGGCTACTTTGGCCTTAAGTTCTTGTGTTGGAAAATTTTCTCCCATTTAGCTGCATTGGAGAATTTTTCTCCAACTCGATTCCCTGCAATTCTCTTTTTGTTGAGTAGACCATCTAGAAGAAAAAAAAAGATAGTGGCATACAATAACGGCATCCACAAAGATGACTTATCCACATTTTCTTTGCATCTCCCCCCCCCCCCCCTTTTCTTTCTGATGTGCTCTTCTGCTCAGACCTTGTGCTCTGCCCTGTCGTGGTCCCCAAGAGTAAAGTGCCGTGTTGTCATGGGATATCCTATCGTTCTGACCCCAAACCGGCACATTGAACCACGTGGCGGTAGGTTCGCACCTCACCTCATCCGCAAACTGCTGGACCAAGAAAGTGTGTCAGCATGGTAGGGCGCTTAATATGACCTCAATTTTTGGAGGGAGGGACAATTGTTGGACAGTGACTGGTGTGTGTGTGTGTGTGTGGGGGGGGGGGGGGGGTTACATTTTGCTCCCTCCTAGAAAATGAAATGTGCAGCTAGTGCTGCAGTGAACTCGGAACGGACCTTGTAAATCTGTTGTGACTCTTATCAAGTTCAGTGGTTAATTCAGCGCAGTAAAGGATGAGATTTGATAATCCTCTTCCACACGTGTAAAATAAGATCTTTTGTGTGCAGTGTCGCTGGTAAATCCATACTTGCTCGTAGGATCTCTACGATGCTTACATTGCGCACACACACACATTTTCCAGGGATGGGGGAATCCCTGCCAAACTTGTTTTAATAGCCAAGGAGGTACACAGAGATGAACTGACTTGCCTAAGGTCACAATGAGCTCATGTCGCAATCAAACGGTTCCCAACATGTGTTAATACAAACTTAGTTACTCCCTTTCCCATATTGCTTCTAGCACTGTATTCTGTTAAAGGCATATCTACCAACTTCTCTGTGCACTAAATGGGGGAATGTTGAGGGGAGTGGCCTTTGGGGGGGCGGTTGTCAGTAAGTTATGTGCTGCTTCTGTTCCGCATGTCTGGTGGTGTCAAGCCTGGGTGCATTTTTTTCTTTCTAAATCTCCAAGATTGCTGTAAATCTTCTAAGGTTTGGGTGTGTAATGGGACCATTGGTTCCTACTCGGTGGCCCAATCTTCTTTTTTTTTTTTTTTATGACCAGACTTTAGTGAAATTAGGATTTAGTGGACTGGTTTTGAAGCAAATATGATTGGTCTAAGTCCCAATGTAATATAAGTTGCAGAAGAGGGTCTAGTGTAAAGCATAAAAACAATTGAAAGCCAATTAAGGGACATCCTTGTCATGTGCCAATGTGAAGCGCGAAAAATAATCTTTTCCGAAACGTACTTTTGTGCAGAATGAAACATAAGAGTTAAGGCAGTAAAAGTATTGCACTGAAAAGAGGAAAAAAAGGTGCAGTTTCTATTAGTTATGTATTACAATGATGATTGTGCCTTTTTTTTTTTCTCTCTTCCAGTTCAAGGTGAAGAACCCCCACCAAGCAGTGTTTGGCTGAGGTTGGCTGACACTGATCAGGTGCTTTTTAGCGCTTGTTTCTTTATTAATAGGTTGGACCAACACACTGAATGCCGGCCCAGAAGTGTGAAACTGGCTGATTGTGGTGCAGTTTGATTTATACTTAGGTGCACACGCCAAAGACACCAGTATACCTTCGTGTGCGCGTATCCCCCAGTGTATTTTGTCCTGAACAAGGTCATAATCAATATTTTTTTAATTAAAAAAGAAGGGTGCTGGGATTGTGTAGTCAAGTCTTTCTTGCTTTTCACAGTTAGTTTTCTGTAAGATTTAAGAGACCGCACTGGGAGTTCTTTTTGTCTTTTACCATAATGAAAACATCCACTTTCATTTTTGATTTGATTATGAGGTAAGAAATATTTTGTTTTGACAAATGTTCGACACAATTTGAATTTAAATCCGTCTCGTCCTTTCTAGCCCCTGACAAATCCCAGGAGACCATGGCTCCTCAAATAATAATTCTGGCTCCTAACATCCTAAATAGTGTTGAGCGAACCCGCACCGCACTATTCGGGTTCGTACCGGACATTACGGTGTCCGTGCCACGAACCCGAACCCGGACATTTCACTGTATGTCCGTGTTGGAGTTCGAGGTTCGGCTATAAACCGAAAGTCTATAAACCGAAAGACATTCGGTTTATAGACTTTCGGTTTATAGAATACCTGTAATGCTATTGGCTATTCTATAAACCGAAAGTCTATAAACCGAATGTCTTTCGGTTTATAGACTTTCGGTTTATGGAATACATGTAATGCTATTGCTATTCTATAAACCGAAATAGAGTCCCCATTCATAAGAATAGGTCAATTGACCTATTCTTATGAATGGGGACTCTATTTCGGTTTATAGAAT
Source organism: Pelodytes ibericus (assembly GCA_036172795.1). Classification (NCBI taxonomy): domain Eukaryota; kingdom Metazoa; phylum Chordata; class Amphibia; order Anura; family Pelodytidae; genus Pelodytes; species Pelodytes ibericus. Next base: position 77,714,329 of record CM069865.1, on the reverse strand, counting down.
AGCAATAGCATTACATGTATTACATCTGAGAGTCAAATAGAACCGTCAAAAACTGTGCTTACAGCGCACTTTGAAAAATTCTAATAGTTTTGGGTGCTAAATAGTATATTTACGCCTTGCGGTGCACTTCATATCTGAGAGTCATATAGAACAGTCAAATACTGTGCTTACAGCGCACTTTGAAAAATTCTGGCTACCTCCTCTTCCTCCAGCGCCGCTTCCACCTACACCGCCACGGTCACCGCCTCCTCAACCTATAGGTCACTTAGTATAAACTGAAAGAGAATACCCTGCATTCCAACCCTCTGTCAAATGGATAATTCTGTTGATCCTCCTGGCAGCCATGTTTTAGATTTAGATTTATGTTCTTCCAAAGCTAAAATCAAAGATTCCATCTAGTGCTATTTTATGGCTCAGCTGTATTTTTAATTTGTATATATCTTATGTTATTTTAAGTTATTTCCCTATACACATATGCTTGCAGGGCACTTGTCCTACTCTTACCCACATTTTAATTCCTTTTGCAGCCCTCTAGCCCTTTCCATTACTTTTTTTAGAGGGATTTTAGTGGCCAAAAGTCCGTGTCCCCATTGACTTCAATGGGGTCCGTGTTCGGGGTCAAGTTCGAGCACGGACCCGGACTTTTTCCGAAGTTTGCTCGAACTTGTCGAACCCGAACATCCAGGTGTCCGCTCAACTGTTTTGAGTCTCCAGCCTCAAAAGGGTTAAAACAACCAACTTAACAAATAGGTTAAAAGGATTTGGAGCAAAAGACCCAGCATGCAAATGATCCCCCCCCTAGTTTGTTTGTTCATCTGTCAGGGGAATTCTCATAAACTTTATAAATAACTTTTTTTTTTTTTTTTTCAACTTCAAAAACGACACCTGTCTGTACGTGGCAGAATAATAGAGTGTTCTATGCTATGTGTTTTACATATTCGCATCTTCCTGCCGTGTATCAATCGCACCCTTGTGATGTCTCTGGCATCGTTCCAGCACCTCAATCACAAGAGAGGATGTTGTCGGAAATGCTGGCGGCGTACACCTAATTCACTCAAAAAAAGTGTTTTCCATCTGGTTTCATCTAGCCGTAAATAACCCGCCGTCCTATGTAAAAAGTTGCACCACCTTGGCGGCACAGTTGTGATGTCGACCGCTCAGAGTGTCCCGATGCATTTCTTAAAAGCGGGCGCCAATGTGCTGACTTGGCGTTAGAGGGTTATTATAGTTGGGTTACCTGAGATGCTGGGCATTTGGGTAACTAGGGGCCGCACTGTTTAACTCTAATGTTGAGATTTGTCTTTAATACATTAAATTCCGTTTCTTTTTTTTTTAAAACGTATACATTATTATTTTTACACTACTTTTTAATTTTGAAGGTGTGTAAAAAAAAAAAAAGAACTCCATAACTTTATCAAGTATACGTCGTATAAACGTAAATAAATTAATTAATAATTGTGTTCACAAAATAGTAGGCCAATCTGAATAGATTAAGTGAAAAAATGTGTTTAATGTAACTGTACAGACCCCTGTTTTTGACCATGTGTGTGGCCATCTATGCAAATTACGTATTTCATAAGTAGTTAATTTGCATATGAATGTATGAGATGATAGAGCTTTTTTTTATTAAAAGAATTCTCATCTTTTTAACATATTTTTTTCCCTCTAACACAGACCCATAGAATTTTATATTTATTATATATATATTTTTTTTTTTTTTTACAAAAAGTTTAACATTCTGTTCTTTGCTGCCTGGTGTATAATATTGTGATTTTTTTTTTTTCACTTGTTAACCTTCCGTCCTTATAGCCAACAAAATTGTAAACTTTGAAAGCGTTACGTAAATGACAAAGAAACATTTTTATATCTTCTCACAGCCATTCAAAGGAATATAGCTGGGCCGATTTTAAACCATCTATTCTTACTCCTACCCATCCGACCAGAAATGGAGCCTTTCTATATATGCCTAATTTCTAATTTAATTTTATTATTATTTTTTATTTTACAGGAAAAAATAACGCCAATTTCATTTTACCTTCTTTGCATTCTTTCATGAAAATTCATTTAGATGAAATTAGATATTATTGTTTAATGAGGTGGCATTTCAATTTAGCCCGTGCATATAGCAAGATTTCTTTATGGAACATTTGGGTTCATTTGAGTAATAAAGACTAAATCATAGGGGTTTTAATTCTTCATTGCCGCAAGGATTGTTATCAGTGCAGTGTGAGCTGTCTTAAAGATATTCAATCAAGTGTCCATTTAGCCGTGACCAAAAGTAATTGTTCCCAAGTGGGCTGCAAAATGACCTGTTAATCCCTGCTTTGACCTTGTAACCTTGTCTGCCCGCTAGTTTAGGAATAAAGTGGGTGAATATATGCATTATAAGGTCAAATCATGTCCTAGCTGAATTTCTTTGTTGGCAAACACAATGAGGTTACAAATGAAATCTGTTCTGGTAAGTAACACAATGCCTGTGATTAAATGCTGTGTAGTAGTGTGAAACGCGTAAGGGCGTTTAAAAAATAAAATTTGGACACTTCTCTCATGCCACACCTTTGTATTTTCAAACAAATACTGGTAATATCTATATATCTTTTTTTTTTGGGGGGGGGGGGGGAGAATAATATTTTGCCTGGTCTATATACCCTGTGACAGAAGTTAAATCACAGGTTAGCTTATTATTTTTTTAAACTGTTATGACTTAAGTTGGAAAACTGACCTTTAGGGTGGATACAATTCTCTGTTTCAAGCAGGGGTTTTCTGTGTCTAGGTCACTGTACCTACTCGTTTCATGATTCTACGTGGAACGTTACTGAGATGGGATGGAATGTTTGACGTTGAGAGGATGGATCCATTGTTGAATACTGGTGGTGGTTGAAGCTTCAGTGGGGGTGCCACTGACTGACCTTGGCACCCAAATGGCTCCATCACATCAAATTATTATTATTACAGCTTTATTAAAGTTTGCCACTATCAGCTATGTATATGTGTGGCTTGTGGTACATTATGTCACTATATTGATACAGCAGCATCGATGCAACCACTTGTTCTTATTTTGCCCCCTGTGCGTTTCACCCAATTGCCTTCTTGGATGGGACATGGTACAGACACATTCTGGCATTATGTCTAACACGATCTCGGATTGGTTTAATTGATAGGCTGTGATAAATGGTGCAACCAAGACACTATAATATATGCTTCTCAGGAAGTGATCACTACTACATACTCCCTTCTTCTAGTCTCTCATGTTTGGGGTTCAGTTGTAAAAGGTAAAAAAAATACGTTCTATATTATAACGACTGATGAGTTTCAGCTCGGCGCTCCCATCTTGGTGTCCTCTTGCCTCTGCCAAACTCGCACTTAAAAAACAAACCCACTGTTTGGCACGTTCTTTCCAACACTTTACTGTGCAGGAGTTTTTATACATGACCCCCAATGTTGTACATAATTATCTACCCTGAAATAACCGGTTGTGTTTAGGATGGCTTGTAAAGGAAATTAACTCTGATCACCGGTTCATTCTTTATGTCTAATATTAGCATCTCACGACATACTATCAAATTTAAAGTGGTATAATAAACATTTTAAAAAGTTCCTTTTTTAAAAAAAAATCTCCGTCTGCATAGCTATCACCTGATCTGTTCGCAGTTTCTCTTTTCCGGGGTTGTCTCCCAGTACCCTGCATCAGGGTTCAGAAACTGCACATGAAAAAAACACTTTTAAATATTTCCGAAAACCCTTGATCTGTATCCCAGAGCTTACAAAATTATGGCTTCATGCTGACAATGACAGCCAAGTACTTAAAAAAAATAAATAATAAAATTAAAAATAAAACTCACAGGCTGTGCATTTATAAAAAAAAAAAAAGTATCATTAGAAATCCGCCAAGAAAGGAGCGAGATTATCAGGCCATACAATAAGGAAATGGCAAGCTGAAGATCAAGCATGTGGGACTGAAGTGCTAATTACTAACACTAATTAATTGACAAGGTTGATATTTACATATTTTTGGAGGTTGTGGCTTTTTATCACTTTCAGATGATGATCTAATTGCTTTTGCAGGAATTTTCGAAGCTATCAGGATGGCACATTTGGGTTGGCTCCAATGCCTTACAATCTGTGCTTCGCTTGTGTGTCAGAATTTGGGTGACTTCTTTTTTTTTTTTTTTAAATGTAATTTTTTTTTTTTTTTGCAGTTTATTAGTAAAGAAAATTTTAAACACCCAGTTGCCTCTGAATTTCCATGGCTGTTTTATTAAAAATAGAAATTGGTCGTACGATAATCCATTTTTATTTATTATGGTTTCTGTACAGCACATTATCGGAACAGGAAGTGGCTCTCGGTGCCTGGTCGTACTTCCTGTGTA